>RJWT010020135.1:0-18093 GCA_004365215.1 Cuniculus paca
GATGTGATCATCTGCATTAGGATGTGTCCTAAGGCCAATGGCAGGATTCCCCATAAGAAAAGAGAAAGGAAGAGTAGGAGGAGAAGCTAATGTGAAAGCAAAGGCAGAGACTAGAGTAATGAGTCTACAAGACAAAAAAATGTAGGGTTGCTGGTAGCCTCCAGAAGATGGAAAAGAGATGAAGAACAGTGCTCCCTCAGGGTCTCCAGAAGAACCAATCCTGGGGACACTTCAATTTTGTACTTCTAACCTGGACAACTGTGCGATAATAAATTTCTGTATTGTTTCTTTGTTTGTGGTCATTTATTACATTAAATAGCTAAAATATCAATGTTACAAGAAAGTTGCAGAAACAGAGGAGATGAATATAGAGGAAATAGATGAAGAAGAGTTATGTTAAAAATTAAATATTATCACAATCTCTGAAGAAATCAGAAAATCCCTGAGGAAACTTCTTCTCATGCTTTTCAACACTATCTAAAAATGAGCAATATTTGTCTTCTTAAATTTTTAATGCATCTAAATTCTTCTGGGATTCCCTGAAACACATGCTGACCATAGTCAATAGTAATTATATACAGAAACTCTAAATTATGACATTAAGGAGGGAAAAGAATTCTTTTTCTGTCTTTCTATTCTTCTTCCCAGCATTAGATTTTCAAGAAATAAAATTTCAGTAACATGGCTTACATCTGAGTAATATGCCATGTTAAAATTAACTAATCATGGATTCTGCTTCCAAATAAAATTTCTTTATTACTCAAAGGACTGAATAAAATAGGTACAATTATGATGAATTTTAAATTACTTTCAAACTAGCAAAGAACATTCAGGTATCTAAATGTTTAATTCCTACCACATTCAATCTATATCTAGAACTGTTTTTTGTTGTAAAAAGTACCCTGATATTTAAGCTCCTTTTTTTAAAAAGCTAATATAAATATTATAGTTATTTTGGAAAATGAACTAAAGTATAAAAAAGAAACTACTAAAATTACTCTTCAATCTCTACATGAATATAAAGAGAACAAATAAATGCATTTATGTATATATATATATATATATATATATATATATATAAACTTTCAAATTATAAATGACTCCCCAAACTGTTTAAATTTAGTTTTCCTACTTGTGTTTTTACAAAGAGAAAATCAAAAGACCAACGCTTCAACTGATTGCCAAACATTTTACAGTTTTCACATAGCTGGCAACAGAAAAATTTCAAAATACGTTTATTATTATGTTCATATTCATAAGTAAAACATGCTCATTGCAAAATAAAGGATAAAACACATTTAAAAAGTAAAAAGAAAAATTTAAAAATCACCCATTATTTCATTAGCATTTCACTACTGACGCAAATCTATTTTCGTAATTTTATCCATAATACTGAAAATGCTGCATATCCTTTTGCAAACTAGCATAAGCAGTGTTGAAAACGACTTTTAAACTAAAATTTTTCATGTGGTGAAATTGCTTAAAAATGTTATACATAGGTAACTTCATAATAGTCTATCTTATGATTAATATTCAATGTCCTCAAGTATACCTGTAATGCTAAACATTTAGGTTCTCTCTGGTGAAACAAATGCAGTTAATCTGGGCATGTGAACTGTTTTGAAATTACTAATTCGTATTGATAAAATGATTTCCAAAAAGTGAGAAAAACTCCAACAGGACTCTGTGAAAGCCTATTTCATCACAACCTCATCAATGCAGGAGAAAGTCATCTTTTTCCAAAATTTGAAAATTAAAATCTATGTGTTTAATTTGCACTTACTTATTTAAAAATAGGTAATCAATTTGCTTTTTTTCTAAAGAGCCACATTTATGTACAAAATATAGATTTTAGTATATTATAAAAGAGATTAAGGAAAAGCTATTTTATCACACTATGCTTATTTTTAATACTTTGTATTCTTTTCATATATTTTAGGTGAAAGGCAAAAATTTTAGTATTTCTTATTTGTCTTTTTCACCTTCTTGTATATCTCTTCCCTTCCATCAATAGAAAACCCAACCTATGTGAAAAATGGCCTAGATCCTTCTAAAAGAAATGTGATGCTCATGCCAAGTTTTTCAAATTAAATAATCACTATATTCTCACATATAGTAGAAATTATTCAGAAAATGGTGTTCCAGAATCATAACTTTAAGAAATGGTCAGAATATCATCATAATTGAAGTTCCCTTAAGTGGAACATGCACCATGTCATTGTGCAAGTCAGGTAATTCCATACCTTATTTCCACACCATCTGTGCTTATAAATCTTCCATTTCCTTCTCCAAATCCTTACTCCATGTTGCTCTCTGTCCCCAACAGGCTAATTGATGTGAACAACTCCAACAGGATTCCATATCATTGGACTTCCTGTTGGATTCAGCCAATAAAAAGGCCAGCCAGGTGATTTGAACGAGAGAGGAAAGTAAACCAGAGTATTTATTCCCATAGCTGTATCCTTTTTAAGTCCACTGTGCTACTTAAGACTGCTATCTCTGCACAACTCCCACTTGGATTCCTCTCTCATTGCCTCCACAGGAAGAGTGCTTCTACTCTGGGTGGTACACTATTCCTCGGGTACCTTTACACTCTGTCCAAACATTTGAAAATAGCCACTATTTTGCAAGTTGAAACCTCATTGCCTCATCATTTTAAGTAGCTATAAAAGAAAAAATTGTTTATTTATATTTGTGTGTATGGTTTTTTTATGCTTTACATTGTATGTTTGTGTCAAATGCATAGAAAACTCATTTTGTTGAACTTACAAATGAATCTGACTTCTAAACATTTTCTCAGAATGGAACTCATTCATAAGTCAAGGGCTTAATATATACTACAGATTAAATTGAATTAACCAATATCTATAGAATGTTTCACTCAACATCAGAATGTACTCTTCTAAGCATTCAACAGAACTTTCTAGAAAATAGACCACATTGTTTTGTTTTGTTCTATTCTCCTTAAAATAAAAAATAAATAAATAAACAGAAAATAGACCATATTTTAGGTCATAAAGCAGCTCTCAATATATAAAAAATGAAATAATTTCATGCATCATATCAAATCACAATGGAATGAAACTAGAAATCAACAGCAAAAGAAGCAACAGAAATTATGCAAACACATGGACGTTGAATAATACACTCTTAAACTATTGATAGTCACAGAAGAAATCAGGGAAGAAATTTAAAAATTCATACAATTGAATAATGTTGGAAACACTACATATCAGAATTTATGGGCCACAATGAAATCAGTTCTAAGAAGGAAGTTTTCAATCTATGAGAGCTTACATTAAAAAAAAAAGAGTGTGATGCATCTCTATATCCTGGAAAAATAGAAACAATAATCAAATCAGAGAATAGTTAATGAAATAGAAACTTTAACAAAATACAAAGGTTTAACAAATCAAAGAGTTGTTGCAGTGATACCTTGGCTCATGAACACTTCTCTTGATGAACAAGTTGGTTCACTGATAAAAACTTTCAGCAAAATTTTGCTCCCATTTTTGAACTCCACATAATGTGATGAACTGGACCATGGCCTTCTTACCTGCTCTGATATGTGCTCCTGGCTTTCTCTAGTCAAGATCGTGGTCACAGACAGACCTCTGCACACTTGCTGTGAGACTGTCTGTGTGCTTTTTAGCACATACAGTACCATACAATATTTTTCAATCTAGCATGGCTCCAAAGAAAGTGCAAAGCAAGCATGGTGGTAAAAAAAAAAAAGTGCAGGACAGTAATGAAGGTGACAGGAATGTACAGAGCAATAAGGAAGGTAATGAAAAAGTGCAGATCAATAATGATAAGAAGAAAGTTTTAAAGAAAATAACCATTGAATTGAAGAAAATTGTAGAATATCACAAATGTGGTATTCGTACAACTGATCTGGCCTCAGAGTATGAGATGGTGAATTTGACAACCTAGACTATTTTTAGAAATAAAGATGCCATTAAAGGAGCTGATATGGCAAAAGAAGTTGTAATGTTAACCAAACAGAGGACACAAGTGGAAGAGGTGGAAAAATTTGTTAGTGTGGTTGAATGAGAAACAGCTGGCAGGTGATAGCAATAGTGAAGCTATGCTCTGTGAAGAGGCCAGAAAATTGCATAGTTATTTACTGTAAGAAAGCCCCTCTACAAGTGCAATAAATGATGAATTCAAAACCAGTAGAGGGTGGTTTGATAAATTCTGCAGAGAAGTGACATCCACAGTGTGATGAGATGTAGTGAGGCTTCCAGTTCTGACAAGGCTGCTGCAAAGCCTACAAAAAAAAATTCACAAAATTCATGAAGGTAGAAGAATACATTGCTTAACAAGTGTTCAACTGCAATGAAACAGGGATTTTCTGGAAAAGGTTGCTGAAAAACCCCTATATCACCCAGGAGAAAAAGGCACTGACAGAGCACAAGTCCATTAAGAACACATTGACCCTTTTTCTGTGAACAAATGCAAGCGATCTGAAAATTAAGTCACCACTGCTGTGCCATTCCCAGACCCCTCATGCATTCAAGGAACATAATGTGAATGAGGCCAGACTGCCTCTCATGAGGAGGGCCAGTATGAAAGCTTGGGTCACAATCAACTGTTTATGAAATGGCTGCATGAGGTGTTCATACACACTATTAAGAACTATATTTCTGACAACCAACTGCCTGAAAAGTGCCTTCTTTTGATGGAAAATGCTTCAGCACACCCTGTAGGGAGACTGTCCCTCTACCACTGGTGGATGATATGGATGCTGTGTATGATTTCATAAAGTCAAATTCCTTTCCACCAACATGACACCTTTTCTGCAGCCCATAGACAAGCAAGTGATCTGCGACGTTAAGAAGCAGTACACAAAGGTGCTCTTCATCATGTGTTTCAATGTCACTCAAGAGATGTTCTTGACTCTGAAAGAGTTTTGGAAGACATATTTCAATGTCCTCCACTGCAGCAACCTCATTGACAAAGCCTGAGATGTCACATACTGGACTTTTAACTCAGCTTGTAGGAAACTGTGGTCAGAGTGTGTCCCTCAACATGATTTTGAAGGGTCTGATGTACAGGTAGTGAAGGAGATTCTGCCCATGGGCAAGAGTATGGGCCTGCATATTGATGGAGCAGACACAGAGGAGATTGTTAAGGACAATGAGGAGAGGTTGAAGACAGAAGAACTTGCTGAACTCCAGAGTGAGCAGCAGAAGCTGCTTGTTGAGGAGCATTCCACTGAGGAAGAGGAAGACAGAGAAGAGGTTAGCAGTGATGTGATAAAACTCCATTAGGGAAAAAATGAGATGAGTGCCAGGATTACTTTGAGAAGCACCATTCCAACATAACTGTAATGAAGAGTGTCGAATCTGTTGAATAATAACATGGCCTTATTTCTGGAAGGTTATCCACAGGAAAAAACAAGGGACATTAGACAGATTTTTCATCAAAACTGACCCTGCAGCTAAGATACAAAGAAAAGAGGAAGCCTTTGGAGAGCTCCCCAATGTCCTTATGGAGAGGGACTATCCCTCCAAATAATAACCTACTCCTGACCCACCTTCCTGTCCTCTATGCCAGAAATCACCTCAAGCAAGGTTAGTGTTTTCTGTCTTTGTGCTGTACTGTACTGCACTTTGTTTCAAATTTTTTGTGGTTAAAAAAGTACTTTGGTTCAGAATGGACTAACCTTATTTACATAGAACCTTATGGGAAAATTTTATTTGATTCATGACCAATTCAGTTCCTGACCAGAACTGTGGAACAAATTAAGTTCAGATATCAAGGTACCACTGTACCTTGAAAAGATAAACAAGAGTGATGAGCCCTGAGCCAAATTTAAAAGAAAGAAAAGACGCAAAATTAATACAAGGATAAATTAAAAATGTAAAATTACAACAAATACCACTGAAATCCAGAGGATCACTGAAAATATTTTCAAAATTGACATTTGAACAAACTGGAGAATTTGGAAGACATTCCTAGACATTCCTAAGAATTTAAATTCCTAGACACTTACAGCCTGCCTAATTTGATATAAGAAGGTAATACAAAATCTCAGTAGATCAATAACAAACAGAGAGATTGAAGCAGTAATTAAATCTCTTCCAAACAGGAAAAGCCCAGAAACAGATGGATTTACTGAATGCTATGAGACCTTTAGAGAATTAATATCAACACTCCTCAAACTCTTCCTTTGAGAGAAAAAGAAGGTACCTTCACAAATTCATTTTATGAAACAAGTATTACCTGATACCAAAACTAGATAAGTACTCAACAATGAAAAGAAAATAGTAGACCAATATTCTTGATGAACATGGATGTAAAAATCCTCAATAAGATCCTCACTAACACATTTCAACATCACATTAAGAAGTTCATATGTCATAAAAGCCATATATCACAAACCCATTACCAACATCATTTTGAATGAATGAAAACAGAATTTCTTCTAAAGTGTAAAATGAGACAAAGGTGTCCACCGTCGCCATTCCTGTTCAATGTAGTACTCAAAAGTTTAGCCAGACCCCATCAGGCTAGAGAAAAGAAATAGAAGGGATACAAATTTGAAAAGAAGTAGTCACTTCATCCCCATTTGCAAATAATATGTTTCTTTACAAAGAAGACTCAAACTCCACCATAAGTCTTTTAGCTCTGATGAACAAATTCATTAGTTGCAGGATACAAAATTAATCCACAAAAATCAATTGCATTCCCAAACACCAATAATAAATCCACTTAAAAAGATATCAGGAAAATGATTAAGGTTAAAATAACTTCAAAAATTAAATACTAAGGAATCAATCAGGGAAATGAAAGTCCTCAATAATAAAAATTACAGTAATAAATTGAAAATTGAAAGACATCTCTTATTCTTGTATTAGCAGAAATAATATTGTTTTAAAAAGGCTGTACTACCAAAAGCAGTTTATAGCTTCAGTGAAATCCCTATTAAAATACAAACAGCATTTTTTCACAGAAGTAAAAAATAAATACTAATCTTCATTTGAGATTTTAAAAGATCTAGAATAGTCAAAGCAACCCTGAGCCAAAACAGCAATGCTAGTCATCTCTATAATGGACTTCGAGTTATACTATAGATCCATGGTAACAAAAATAATATGCTACTGGCACAGAAACAGAAATATAAACCAATGAGCTAAAACAGAAGACACAGAAACAAGTCCAAACATTTGTAACCCACTAATTTTGTACAAGGGCCAAAAACATTTATGCGAGAGAAAAGACAGTTTCTTTAACAAATGGTGTTAGAAAACCTGGAAAACTACTACCTGCAGAAAACTGAAGCTAGAGCCCTGTCTCCCTGTACTAAAATCAAATCAAAATGGATTAAAGAGGTCAATATAAAACATTTGAGCTGCTGGAAAATAACTCGTACACTTCATGTCAGAGAGAGCTGTGTGTGCTCTCTGGGGCATGCATGCTGCAGGTTTGCCACCACTGATCCAGGCAGTCTATGCAAATGAAATCAAACAACATATAATATTTTGCATCCATCTTCTTTTACTTGGCATAATGTTTTTGAGGCTTATCCATGTTAAATTATGCCCTATTTAATTCCTTTTGACATAAAAACCATTCTGTTGGGATAAAGCACATTTTGTTTATCCACTCACTAGTTGGTGAACAATCCAAATGGACTATTATTAATGTTTCTCTTTCATTAATCATGCTGCTATGATTTTCATGAAAATCTTTTCAAGGATGTAAGTTTTCACTTTATTTTGGTATACTAAAGTGGAACTACTGGAATGTATGATAAATTTGTGTGTAACTGTTTAACCAGACATCAAACTTTTTCAAAGTGGCTATTCCATTTTACATTTTCATCAACAGTGTATAAGAGTTTCAGTTCCTATAGGTAAATGGATGAGACTTGAGACCATACTCATAAGTGAAATAAACCAAACATACATGTGTAAACACTGCATTGTCTCCCTAGTGTAAGAAACTGAAAGACTCAGTAAGATACAAAATTCCTGATTAATATAGAGAAATGGTTCTGAAATCCAATGGTGCTTCTATTCTTTGATTTGATTGGTTTAAGTTCCTTTCCTACTATTTGAAAGCAATATGTGAGACGATAGGAACAGCTCTTTTGAAAAATGGGACACTACAGTAGACATTGCTGGTTTCTTGTTGTCCGACTTGAAGGCCTGTAATGATCTTTTGTTTTATCTGGTTTTATATTACTTTGTTTTGTTTGAGTTTATTGTCTGTAAATGAATGAACAACCATTTTGAAGAAAGCAAGAGACACTAGGGTAACCATTGTTAATCTGCTGTTGCTAGGTTTTGGAAACCTGTATAGCTTGCAGTGTTCTGTTTTGAATGTTTGACTCTACTCTGTTTTCTTTTGCTTTGTTTTGTTCTGTTTTGTTTTGTTTTGTTTTGTTTTGTTTTGTTCTATTCTCTTTAAAATAAAAAGAAAGAGTTCCAGTTCCATGTGAAGTCCTGAGTTTGATTCCCAGTACCAAAAAAAAGAAAGAAAAGAGTTCCAGTTCCTCCATATTCTCAACAACACTTTGTATTGTCTATCTTTTATTATAACTATTCTCTTGGATGGATGGTGATCTCATTGTGACTTTAATTTGCATTTCCTTAATGACTGACAATCTTAAATCCTTTTCATGTGTTTCTCAACTACTCAAATGTATTCTTTGATGAAATGTCTACTTAAGTCTTGTCCATTTCTAGTTGGGTTGTCTTCTTATTCTTGATAGTTTATATATTCTGCATGTAAGTCTTTTATCAGATATATTATTTGAAAATATTTTCTTCCAGTTTAAGGGTTTTTTCTTACTGGAATACTTCATTTTTGTTTTTTTTTTTAATTTTAAAGAGGGAAAAACAAAACAAAATAAAAAATACAAGAAACAAAAGAGACAAACAACAATAACAAAAAAACTCAAAACAATAGCAATATAAGCTTTGAAAACAAGGTGGTAGAAACTAAACAAATGTTGTTATTTTGCATAGTTATCTTCAAGAGTTACTCAGATTACCAGATACAGATATGCAAAATCAATCTAATCCTGTGATTGTTAACTGTTTTAAGGACTAATAGAATTAGTAGTACAATCATCTTAGCTACCTTGTGCATACATACAAATTTATCTTTTCTCTTCTCCCTTCTTTCTTTTTTCCTTCTCCCTATCTGAATTATTTTCTCCCTTTGAGCAGCTTCTTACCCTTTCACAATATTTATTGAAGATTTTGTATCTTATTTACTCTTTCAGTTTCTTATACCAGGGAGACAATATGATATTTACACATGTGAGTTTGATTTATTTCACTTAGGAGTATGGTCTCAAATCGCATCCATTTACCTATAAAAGCCTCAATGTGATCATTCTTTATAGCTGAATAGTACTCCACTACATAAAAGTACCACATCTTTTTTATCCATTCCTCAACTGATGGGCATTTGGGTTGTTTCCAAGATTTGACTATTACAAATTGTGCTGCTATAGACAGGGGTGCACATATATCACTGTGGTATGATGTTTTCAATTCTTCTGGGACTATACCCTGAAGCGAGATAGTTGGGTCAAATGGGACTTCCAACCCCAGCTTTTTGAGGCACCTCTAGACTGATTTCCACAGTGGTTGCACCAGTCTACACTCCCAACCAACAATGGAGAAGGGTTCCTTTTTCCCCACAGCCTCTCCAGCATATGTTAATGGTTGTTTTGTTGTTGTTGTTTTATCTTACTGGCATACTTTGAAGCACAAAAGTTTTAATTATGAGAAAGTCCATTTTATGTTATTTTTATGGGTCAGGTTTTTGATCTTGTCTTATTTGAAGGTACAAAAATACTTCGCATACTACTGCATTTGGTTAGTTAATATCTTGTTACAAATTTTTATATTGATGTTCATACTGTTTTCTTGAGTTACCTCCGTCTGAATTCAGTTTCTGGATACTACTGACTTCATAAAATGACTTGAGAATTGTTCCTTCCTCCTCTGTTTCCTGAATTAGTTTGTGTTTGGTATTATTATTCATTTCAGAATTTGATAATTCATTAGTGAACCCATCTGGTATTGGACATCTCCTTGTGGGAAGATTTTTAAGATTAATTCAATATCTGTATTTCTTATAGACCTGAACAAATATGAGTTCATCTGGTATTTAGTGGTGTTCCATTGTTTTTTTTTTTGTTTTTAGAAATTTGAGTTTCATCTAAGCTGACAAATTTGTTGCCCTCATGCTATTTATAATATTCCCTTTAATTTCTTTAAATTCCTACACAGCCAAAAATGAGACCATATCTTTCATTTTTTTATTCTAGAAATTTGTGTCTTCTTATTTTCATTACCATTCTAGCTAAGAGGTTTTCAATTCTGTTAGTCTTTGAATGAACCAATACTTGGTTTCAGTGATGATATCTATTGTGCTATTTTCTGTTTCATTGATTTTCATAATTATTTTCTACCTTATGTTGACTTTGAATTTTGGTTTGTTTTTTCAGGTGCATGGTTCAGAAGGATAGAATACTTATTTGGGAACTTTCCTCTCTTCTGTTGCAAGTGTAGAAGCTTGTAAGTTTCCCTACTAGCATTGCCTCAGTAAGTTTTGATATTTATATTTTTATTTCATATCAGTCTTAAATATTTTTAAATTTTTCTTATTTCTTCTTTCTTTCACCCATGGGTTGTCTAAAAGTGTATCGTTCAATGTTGAAATGTGTGAGTTTCTCTGATTTTCTTACAGTTGTGGAGAGACAGTCAAATTCCATCACAGTCAGAAAACATACTTCTGATTTCAATATTTTTAATTGATCCTTCTTTTGTGGCCTACCATATCACATATTTTTGGAGAATTTCACATGTACATTTGCAAAGAATATGTATTCTGGAGTCATTGAGAAGTTGGGTCGGTTAAATTGAGCTGTTTCATAATGCTCAAGTCTGTAAACGTGCTGATTTTCTTTCTAGTTGCCCTATTAGCTATTGAGAATAAATTATTTAGATCTCCAATATTTTTTCTTTAAGTACATATTTATCTTTTAATTCTCCTGTATTTGCTTCATTTAGGACTGTATTGGTAGCTATTACTACAAATGTTTTATCTTCCTGATTATGTTATCCCTTTCATAATGTTCTTTGCCTTTAGTAAAATTTCTCATTATGAAGTCTATTTTATCCATATTTTAACAGCTCCAGTGCCTTTCTGATTATTGTTTTCATGATAAATCTTTTTCCAACCTTTTGCTTCGAATGTATTCCTGTCTTTGTATCTAAAATGTGTCCTTTACATACAGCTTATTGTTGTGTCATGTGTTTTTATTCAGTCTAACAATCTCTGTCTTTTGAGTGGTATATTTGGTCCATTCATATTTAATACATTTATCAATGTGTTTCAATTTATGCCTAGATTTTTATTTATTCTCTGTATGTTTTAATTTTTTATTCAATATTCTTCAGTTAGTGGCAAATTTTACAGATATATATGTGTATATATATAATATATATATATATGCTTGTGTGTGTGTATTTATACTGTGTGGGTGTCTGTCCTAATGTATATATAACCATTTTAATTACCCTGTTAATTTTTACTATGTTTTTTAGCTGTTTTCTTAGTGATTTCACTGAGAATAAAGATGTATTATATCTTACCACAATCTATTTCAGAAGAACAGTAACTTTATTATTATAAAATACAGAAGCTTTCCTCCAATGTATCTCCTTTTCCTCTCCCATTCTTTGTGCTATTATGCTATACATATTAAATCTATATATGCTATTAACTCAACAATACAGTGTTATAATTATTGTGTTAAACCCTTCTCAAGAGTTTAAAAAAGAAAAGACAAAATGTTAGTACAATTCCTATACTTATCCATGTATTTATCATTTCTGTTACATTTTCTGGTAAATTTGAATTACTGTTTGGCAATGCTTCCTTTTAAACTAAAAGACTTTCTGTTACCGTTTCTCATAATATGTTTCTAGAATAAAAAGTACCCCCATCATGAAATAACAGACAGTAATAGTGTCTAAAAGATTGAAATAAAGGTTAAAAAGCTTCAGTCATGAATAATTTCCATCATGATATGCCCCTGGTCCTGGCTTTGCTCTCCTTCCCTTGACCCAGCAGTTTACAGCCTGCATCAGTGTTTTGGTTTACGGGGATTTTGTTTTTCCTGTGTTGACTTTCACTGGGGGAAGCCTGATTTCCTGACACTAACACCAATATAACAACTACAGAAAATTAGAAATTGGTATCAGTGATTGTTCAAAGTTCAGTGAATAAATTGTGATTTTCTTGTCTCATCTATATGTAATCCATCAACTGTATTTTACTTTTACAGTAGTATTTCTTCTCTATTTAGATTGTCTTGCCACAGTATGCAAAACCCAAGAACTATAGAAGTTAAAGCTCTCTGGTGCACACTGTGAATGTTTGTAACTGTCTCCTGTGCTGTGCCCCAGCAGATGGAGTGACTCAGGTGAGTATACACTTGTCTGTGCTGAGAAATTATTTGGAGACTCTCCTCCATTCCTTCTTTCCATAAAACCCATTCCTTCATGATTATTTTTTGCCTGTGGATCCAAATATTTATCTGTTTCAGGATCCATTTTCTCTTGGAGCTGAGCCTAATCTAACACAGGATTTAGCTGTTTAACTGTTTCAGATTTAGTACATGTGTGTTTACTTATATTTGCTAGTGGTATTCAACCACTTGCCATAGTACTGGATGGTGAAATTTAAAAAATAGAGCATGGTTAATTCAAATTTGAAACCTAATTATTTGGAAGTATTTGACTGTACCAGTGACTTAGAATCTGGGCAAACTGAATTAAGTACATCTTCTATGTGCTCTTTTGCAGTTTATAACCCAACACAGATGTTGTTCATAATAATAAAAGCTTGTATTTCTACAATGATTACATATGCCAGGCATTATTCTAGGTATTTTTAATATATTATCTCACTTAAACCTTAAACAACCTTGTGCTTTGATACTTTTATTATATAAACTTTACAAATGAGAGAAATAAGACTCAGTTAATGAGATAAACTAGTTTGCCCACAGGAAAAATCAGGATAAAATCAAGCAAGTATGACCCCAGAGCCTGGACTCTTACCTGCAATGATGTACTGCCTTCCATAATGATAGTTAACATAGGCAGGGTACTTACTATCAAACACTTCTCCAGGTATCACATGCACATATTTCTTTTAATCCTAACCATAGGCCTAGGAAGTTAGGATGTTATAACACTTATTTTAAAGATGAGAAAAAAATGAGGACAAAAAAAATTCAATAATCCCACAGAGCCACATAATGGTAATTGGTGGATCCAGGCTTATAAACCAAGTACTTATATTAAATCTAGTAATATAAAAATGGCTCAAAACAACTGATTGTTGTAAGTAGTTGGTTAAATAAGGGAAGTTCAAGAAAGTTTTGCAAATATTGTCTTCTACCAATTCTCCAGAGCATTTTACACAAGTGGGAAGGGACCTAACAAGATTTTCATCCCAGGTGCTATCTCCTATTACACAGTAAGTTATTAGCCATATGCCACTCCCTTGATGATTTACAAGCAGCGGCCTAGCGAAAATGAATCAAAGGACCCTTCTTCATCAGCTTGAATCTTGATGGAATAATTGAATGAATGCAAATTAAGGAAGTTTAGAAAAAGAAGAAATATTACATCTTCATAAAAAGGGAAATAACAGTAAATCAGACTATTTATTCATCTATTTATTCACAAATTTAATGTAACCAAAAAGCATTAATTACTGTGTGAGACTACAAAATCAAACTACAAATCTATTCCAAAAAAATACCAAAAACTTTACCCTGTATTTTAAAATGTGCCAAAAATACCATCAATAATGATCTAGTGGGCCAGGTTATAGTTCAGCAGCACAGTACCTGCCTGGCAAGTGGGAGGCCCTGAGTTTGATTCCCAATACAAAAAGAAAAAGAAAAAGAAAAAATAATGATCTAGTAGCTTTGCTTTCTTTCAGTAAAGCCTATCAGGAATTACAATGCACTGAAACAGTTGAAATTACAGAGCCTCTTTATGAAACAGAACTCTCCAACTTTATTATTTGAAACTTTAGTGTATAAAGATATGCCACATAATAGCATACATGCTTTAAAATGATTTTTTTCTATTTTTCTGCTAGAAATGATACTTCAAATTTAAGAAATTATCTATGAAAAATGTTTAGCCACATTCAGAAAAAAAATGTTGTTTTAATTTTCTGTCTTTAATATTAGTATTAATAATATTAGCATAAATGAACTTAGCTGGAGAAAAATATGAACTCACCCACATTATGTCCATAAAACATTAAAAAGTATATCTGCATTGGTTAACATTTTACTTAGACACTGTCCTAAGGAGTCATGGAAAAGTGCTTAAGCATAAGTGAAACTTTCAATTATCTAACAAAGAGTTCTCAGAGCTAATACCGGCAGTCATATGTATAAATCTTCCCAACAAAGCTAAAAATAGGAACGTGCTCCAGAGAATGCACAGAGACGGACAGGATGGCTCAGCAAGCTCTCCTCACTCAGAACACGTGGCTTTGCCGACATCATTCAATAAAAAACAGATGAGGAAATTTTACTGCCAGAAAGAAAGGAAAGATATACAGCATGTTATAATTATGAGATTCAGATAAACAAGAGGAAGGAAGAAAATATTTTAGAACAAAAAGACTGTTTCTTCCATGAAAACCGCCTCACCGGAGCACAGCAAAGTAGGGAAAATTTGACATCTGAGAAACATGAAGTACCCCTAAAATGGACTTTTCCCCATCCAGACCCTACTCCCTTTTTTGTAGTCATAAGATCCCAGATGCTTTGCCATTCCAGCTACTTGTGACTCAGCGGTCCTATGCAAGCTCTGGGAATGGACAATGTAAGTCCCACTTGCACTAAATCCTAGAGTTTGTACACAAACTACCTAAAAGACACATTTTTTTGTCTTTAGACATAGGTGACATTGGTCTAAAGGTACTGTCAATCATATGGATATCATATGAAAGTAAGATGAAGCCACCATACAGGAGAATAAACTGAAGAGAAAGGCAAGGGTACTGATGAGAGCAGTTTAGCTCCTTGATCAAACTATTCCTGAAGTACATGCTCCTCTGGATGTTTTAGTCATATGAACCAATAAACTCCCTTCTATGTTATAAGATTGAGCTTCATGTATGATGAATTTAAGCACCTTGACATGGTAAGATTATCCTGAGTTTTCTGAGTGGGTCAATGTAATCACCAGGGTCTTTACAAGAGAAGGAAGATCAATGTGAGAGAGATGTGACAACAAAAGCCAAGGTCAAAACAATTAGACCACAAGCCAAGGAAGGTAAGTAGCCTCTGGAAAATGAAAAAGCACAAGGAAGTAGATTCTCACCTAAAGCCTCTACAAGGAATAGGGTTCTACCAATCTATGTTAGACTTCTGGGCTCCAGCACTATAAAATAATAAATCTGTGTTGTCTTATATTACTAAAGTTTATAGTAAACTATCATAAAAGCAGTAGGCAATTAATACAGAAGAACTGTATTTTCTTAGTGTAACACTTTATAATAACAAAAAAGTCATTTTTGAAATACTGAGAGAAGCAGAAGGCTTCTCTGCTGTGTAAGATTCCTGGAATTCATAGACTTGGTTGCTTAGTATGTTTTCCATTACCTCATTCATTTTTGCTAGTACATCATTCCCCAACCAACTTTCAAAAATCTATCTTACTGCTGTGTCATACAAAAAATTTCAATGGCCAGAAAATACAGGTTTTTAAGTATATTTTTACAAAAGCATTAAAAATATCAAATACCTAGGAACAAGCCTAGCAAGACACGTGTATGACTACCCATGAAACTGTAAAACACCATTGAAATAACTTAAAGAAAAATCTAAATAAAGAGGTAAGCTCAAACTGTAGCTTAGAATACTGAAATTATCATGATGCTATTTATCCCAAGTTGATTTAACATACAAATGCCAAGAAAGCTTACAAGTCTGTTTTTAAATTTCTATGGAAATATAAATGCCAAACTAGGCCAAGGTAATTTTAAAGTATAAGGAAAAAGCAGAGGGATTATTGTATTAAAAATTAACATGGTCAAAGAACACAATGAAATAAACAGAAAGCCAGACATAGACCCACACATAAGATTATCCTGAGTGATTATCGCACGCTTGTGATTTAAGTCAATGGTGGGAAACTGCACAGTCTTCCTAACAGAAGGCACTACAATGGTCATGCATAAAGAAAACAAACACCTTGACCCTGCCTCATATATAAAGCATAAATTAAAGACAAGCTTGTTTATTAAATAAAAAACATTGAACATTTTAGAAAATAATCTAGAATAACAATCCATGTCCTTTTAAAAACTGAAAAACTGTACTCCATTATAATTAAGAATTACTAGTCACCAAATGATACCCTAAGAAAGTGAAAAGACAAATCAAAATATGTATATGCAACATATATATAAAACAAAGGATTTATTCACAATATATAAAGAGTGTCTCCAAATTAATGTGTAAAGGAGAAACAGTATAACTTAATATGCTCAATAATCTTGAGCAAGCAATGAAATTACAAACTATTCTTTTCAATGAGCTAAGAGATTAGTAGTATAATCATCTATCTTGTATATATATATATATTGTCTTTTATCTTCTTTCTTGAAGATAACAATATGCAATATATTAACCATTTTAATCTCCTATTATGTTGTTTTGAAAGTCTGTATCATTGTTTTTGTTCTTTTTTCATTTTAAAATTAAAAACAAAAAGTCTTGAGCATGCATTTCACAAGAAAGGAAATTTAAGGCCAATAAACATAAGTTTTTAAGTTGATTATTAATCAGGAATATCACAAACCCACGAGACTGGCAAACATTAAGACTGATAATACTAACTGTTGACAAAGATAGGGAATAAAATGAACATATATAAAAGGCTAGTGAATGTATAAGTTGAAACATTTTGAAAAGCTGATTAACTTCAAGGGTACACATATTTCCATAAACAAATAATTCTACTCCTAAACATATGGCCTATAGAAATGTGCATCTATACTCACCAAGTAATGCATACTAAAATGTTCTCAGTTATATCATTTATAATATTTCATTGTCAGAACTATGAAACAGAATAAAAGCCCAGTTACAGTTCCATGTATAAAAATATATTCATGCAATAAAATAATATATTTCATTAAAAACTAACAAATTATAGCTGTTGAGAACAAAAAGGCTAAATATCAAAAATATAATGTTGAACAAAATAAATAACTCATGAAAGAATACATATAATAAAATTTCATTTGTACAAAATCCAAACACAGACTATGAATTTATGGATTTCTTCCTTCATTTCTGCTTATAAATACACATATTCTTATTTGTGCTTGTCTCACTTCTTGTCAAAAGCAGCCAAGATCAATATAAAGAACCAACATTCAATTTTTCTGCCTCTCTTCCTAAGACTACATCTACCATAGATTAGTTTTGTCCAAAAGTTTCACAAACTTTCCAGCATCCAATAGTAGTTTCTTTGCTGGCCAAAGATTGTGCACTATGGCAATGTCACCTACTTTAGATTGCTAATAAGCACACCTGAAACTACCCTAAAACACCAGCTAGTCATATTCCTCACTTATGAGATAATCCAAACATTAGTTTCCAAGGGTTCTTATTTTCCAAGTTCTTCATGATCTTGCCTAAGTTATTCATTAGCTTTTAAAACTGAACAAGGCAGTATATGCTAGTCACTCAAAAAAAAAAAGCCTTCTGAGTTCCAGGCATATTCCCAACAGCCCACAATAAGAAGTAATAACCTTGTACTCCTAATTATATTTTGATACTCAGGGCCAGTCATTACAGTCAACATCCCAATGTCTTTGTTGATGATCTGCTTCATTCATCCAAGAAACAGAATCATTAGCACTTCACTTCTTATAAATAACTCCAAAACTGCTTCACAAAATCAGCCTACAAAGAGATCTGCTAATGCTTCTGGGGACACAGTTCATCCATTTAAAAAAGAAAAAGAAAAGAGAAGAAAGAGGAAAGGAGAGAAGAGAGGAAATAAGAGGAGG
>RJWT010020136.1:0-18112 GCA_004365215.1 Cuniculus paca
GAAATAATACAGCCATGCGCTCTACTTTCATGGTATTTACGTTATGCTAGAAGAAAAGCCCAAGTAATATAGGCAACTAAAGGAAAGTGTGCTAAGTGTTATTAACTGAAAGAAATTAGCCCCGAGTGCTGACTGTTCTTCAGAAGAAGGTAAATCAGCACCTTTTTGTTTGCAGCTGTCCAACACACCAACCCACCTGAGCAGTGCAGGATGTTTACATCATAGCCATGCTCAGGCAGCTTCAAAGTGAAAGGTGACACTTTACATATTGCTACTTGCATGACTCAGCAAATACCAGCGCTTGGTCCCTCTTTACTTATCGCTGTCTTCTACTCTACTGGCATCATTCCCAAGCTCCATGCGTTGAGACCTTACAGGTGAAGCCTCACATGATCTCAACTCCAAAAAAAGCAGAAGCAAAGGCTTGCTGCCCAAAAGCCCAAAGAAAGGTCTTCACAGTGAGTCTCTGTTCGTCCAGAATCAGAATGGTCTGATGTCAGCCAGTGCCAATTCCAGAGTGAAAACCAATGCTAGAGGCAAGGATTGCTTTAACTGGCTGCACAGCAGCTGAAGGCAGCTGCACAAGGGCAAAATTTAAGGATGAGTCAATCCCTAAATAAAGACAAGGATACTGCCAGCATAAGAAGTGCAAGTTGGTCCCAAGAGGCAAAGTCACAAATGTCTACTTCAGCAGCAACCTGACCCAGACTTGAATTAATAAGCACTTCCTGACAAACCTTAGTCTGGTATCCAAACAGTAAATAGGAATTGGCAACACAGAAAAATTTGTATGCAGAGAGCATCCCAGACAGGAGAGTGGGGGAAGAAATGAAAACAGAATAGCAAAATCAAAAAAACATAAATTTATTGTAGTAAGGGCAAAAAGAACAGGGTAGACTGGAAAGAAATGAGGCTAACAGTGTGAGTGGAGATTTAACAGGGACCATAACATCAAAGACCTAAGAAGCCTTGTCAACAGGAAGACTTTATCCTAACATTAAAAAGAAAGTTTTAAATCATTTTTAAAAGTCTTTTAATAGTTTTAACATGACATGGTTACATCTTTTAGAGCAGTTACCTTTACAATCATGTATAGATTATGGACCAGTAGGTTCTTATCTGGTACATATGTAGTAAAATAAAGACAGATTAGGAAATGTGGAAAAGATTAAAAATACTTTAAATGAATAGTGTAATATAAAAAGTAAGGTTTTGTTGACAGACACAGTATTTCCATAGTTCTGGTCACTATAACAAGTAGCACATACTGGCTGGTTTATAAACAACAATAATTTATTTCTCCCAGTTATGGAGACTAGAACCTTAGATCAGGGTACAGCACAATGTTCTAGTGAAGGAATTCTTCCCAGCTGCAGACTGCCGAGTTCCTGTCTCTTCACATGGGAGAAGATGTGCAAAGGAGCCCTCTGGGTCCCTGCTATAAGGGCACTAATTCCATTCACAAGGCGTCCATCCTCGTGACCTAATCACCTCCACAGGTCCCATCTCCTAGTAGTACTATATGAATTTTGGGGGGACACAACATTTAGTCCATAACAATAGTATTTTTTAAATATGGTTTTATTTTCTAGGACTCTGAAGGAAGTATTTAAAATGCTGTTTATGAGAGGTTTTAGTCATTATGATCGCCAGCTTAGAAATGATATATTAGTGATCACTACAATTATAGCTCAAAACCGGGGAGCACCGATGATTGTAAGTATAAGTCAAATTGCATTAGTTTTAATTGTGGAAGTGATGGGTGTGCAAGCCAGAAGTCCTAAATTATATTGTAATATTTATGTATTTTTTGTCATGCCAAGTCATATTGTAATATCATGATGGTCATCATTATACTTTCACTGTGTCAGTCCTTTGCACCCCTTTGGAAAATTTCGATCCTCCTCGTGTTTTATCATTCACACACAGATCTACCCTTTGTGAGGCTTTTCTTTACTGATTGTCCTGATGATCAGAGTCTGCATCGGGCACCATTTTTCTTTCCCTGGAAAAACTTCCTGCATCATTTCTTGTGATACAAATATGCTGGCTGCTCCCAACAGTCTCTTAGCTTTCTTTTATCTCAAAATATCTTTCACATTCACTCTTAAAGTGTATGTTCATTGAATATAGAATTCTAGGCTGAAAAAATCTTTTGTAGAACTTTAAAGGTTCTGTTCCACTGATTTCTGGTCTCCATTTTTTCTAATAAGAAGTGCTTATTATTTCAAATTGTTATTTCCCCATATGCAACATTTCATGTTTTACTCTATTTTTGAGATTTTTATTCTACTTTTGGTTTCCAGCAGTTGTGCCAAGATGTGATCTCCTTCATGTTTACGTTTGTGTTTTATGGAGCTTTTGGGTATATAAATTTAAGTCTTTAACCAAATAGGGAGAATTTGTGGCCATTATGTCTGTAAACATTTTTAAAACCCTATTCTTGCTCCTCTGTATTCTTACTCCAATTACTTGTTTGCTTGACATTTTGATATTGTCCCACAAGTTTGTAAGGCTCTGTTTACTTTCTTCAATCATTTTCTATTATTAATTATATTAATCTAAATATTTAAAATCACTGACTCCTTTTTTTCTATTACTAATCCTATCCTGTTATTAATCCTATCCAGTATATTTTTTATTTCAGATATATTTTTCAATTTTATAATTCCTTTTTGATTTCTTTTTATAGTTTCTGTTTTTCTACAGAGAATTGCTGTGTTTTCATTCTATATGAGCAACTTTACTATAAGTTGTGATATACTCTGAAGAATAGTTTTTCTTTTTATTATTAATAAGCATTTAATTAGTGTCTTAGTTACTTTTCTCGTTGCTGAGACAAAATACCTGATACCAGAAGTTAAAGGGGGAAAGGTTTATTTGGCTCACAGTTGGTAGAAGTAGAGGTTTCAGTCCATCATCTGCTGGCTCCAAGGCAGGATGGTGTGGCAGAGAGGCATTGCAGAGGAGAAGAGCTCATGGGGCCCACAGGGTAGCAAAGCAACAAAGGAGGAAAGAGATAATCCTCTTTGCCTCCTGTATAGTGTATCCGGCCTACAAGGATTAGGGCAATGCCAATGCAATTGGTAGACCGATTTACTAATCACACACCCTTAATCCCAGCAGCACACACTCTAGATTCAGTCCTGTGCCTGCATGAGGCTTTGGGAGGACATCTAGACACAAACCATAATGACTAGTCTAAAGGCATCCCTGTGGTGAAGAGTGCAGCTCCCAGTCCTGAACTGAGAATTCTCTGCACTTGTATGGCTAGGCATCAGCCAGAGATTTGAGAAGTGTTCATATTCAGAAATTGGGGTTCCTCCACCATAGGTCTCTCTTTTAAGGGATTTCACCCTTTACTGTCCTGTGGCCATGGTTGTCTCTGTTGTCTGATTCTTTAGGCCAGTAAGACCTCGCTAAGACTTGGAGTTTTAGTGTCCCTACAAAATAGGGCATGCTTTCATCTTTTTAAAAGGGTAGAATAGGAATTTACATAGTGCCATTTGTATTTATCAAGGTTCTCACTTCCCTTCAGTATCTACTTGCTCTTGGCCATTAAATGGCTGATAGGTTTGTGGGGGGATTTTGTTTTGAGGTGTTTTGTTGTTGTTCTTGTTGTCTGGAGTTTACAGTGACTGACAACATCCATCTTCAAGGAGCTTCTCAGCTATATGGGAAGCTGAGCCTCTGCATACTTTATAATGTGAAAAAATCGTTAAATGATTGCAGTCCTAGGATAGAGATCTCTCAACAATTCTCACGCATCAGCCATGTCCTTTCTAAACTGTGCTTCAAGGAACAGCTGTCAGTGCCTCAGTCCCCCATAGTGAGTATCAAGTGGTCCCGACATCAAAGTGCGGAATTTGTGCTGAGCAAATGGGAACAGTCCTACATCCTCATCCTGCATCCTACTTATGGCTGCAGTGAAGGTGGAGCTTTCTGGTTACCTGGAAAGCCCTGACCAGTCAGTAAGTCCTTGCGACTTGAAAGCAGTCAACTGATTTCACTAACACGACTCAGTACAGTAACATCCCACATGTTGAGGAAGCCACAGGGATCCTCAGGTGGTAGGAACACAAAGTCATAAGCTCAAAACAGTTTGGTTTTGTTAATTTTCCCTAACATACATCAAGGATACATCTGTCAGATGTATGTTTGCAAATTTGGTTATTCTTCAGGGCTTTTCATATAAAGTGCAACTATTTTGTTATCTTTTAGCCAAACATTTCACATAATGAGAGGGGTTGGAAAATGGTAGGGTTTTTAAGGAAGAAAATTATTGAATACAACTGGATTTTTCTCCATACTATGTCACTTAAAAGTATAGATAATGAACTACTGAAGTAACCGTAGAGGCCTAATGTACTTTGGGTTCTTACTAAATTTTAGACTGTATCCTACAAAATATTTGTAAAATAATGTAAAATACTTCTTAGAACCTATAGAAGCAAGTTTAAAATTAAGTAAAATACAAGTCTATCTATGTGCTTTTATTTTCTTACTTTGATTTCTTACTAGTATTAGTACTTATAAATTTAAATAAATTATAGTATATAAATTTCATAAAGGGAGTGATAGGTAAATTGAGTGTCTTTATCATAACTTCCATCCTAAATAATTCATCTTTCTGAATGTTTTGTGTGTTTATATTAGGAATGTGGCTTTACCAGAGATCTGATTCTATTTGCAACTTTTAATGAAGGTAAAAAAAAACATAAAACTTTAAACTTTTGGTAATTGTCCTAATGTGTCTTGTGTATCATTTTATTTTATTTTTTTCTTCACAGTTAAGAGTCAAAACCCTTTGGTAAAAGGTCTTAAGCTTTCTAATTCCTATGAAGATTTTGAGTTGAAGAAATTGCTATTCAATATAATTGTGATCTTATGTAAAGATTTGCCTACTATACAGGTAAACAATAAACAAAATAAGAAAATATAGTTCATCTTACTTTATAGTATAACCTTTTCAAAGTCATGACTAAATATTTCATCAATCCATATATTTACCATAAAAAATAACGAACTCCTCTTACTCTGAATTTCAGCTTTTTAAAAAACTTGTACCAGGCATGGTGGCTCACACCTATAATCCCAGCACACAGGAGGCTGAAGCAGGTAGATCACTGTGAGTTTAAGACCAGCCTAGGTTGTATAGTGAGTTCAAGGTCAGCCTGAACTATATAGTGAGACCCTGTCTCAAAAAACAAAGGAAGAAGTTTTAAATTTCCTTTTCTTACCTGTTAATACACAGTGAAATGAATTTAAATTTACACTACATAAACCAAAGAAAAACAGCAGAAACTGAGAGATGTACTGATCTATGAATATCTGGAGCTTCTAAATAAGAGAACATCAAATGAAAGAAGTTCATTCAGGACTGTGCAACTGAATAGTCTGTTTCTGATGATCGTGACAAGAGAATATTTAAAGCTAAAATAAATTGTGAACCTCTGTGTCACCAATCTCAATCCCTTATAAACTTGCTTTTTCTTTTTTCTTCTTGGTACTGAAGTTTGAGGAGCCTTTACACTGAGCCTATGCCCCCAGCCATTTCTTATTTTTTATTTTGAGACAAGTTCTAACTCAGTCACTGAATTGCCCAGGCTAAGCTTGCACTGGTGATCCTCCTGCTTCAGCCTCCCAAGTACTGGGATTACAAGTGTAATATCTTTAATATACAAGCCTAGTATCTTTAACGTTTTGATTATTCATGAATTAACTTAGTACGTTGTTCCCTATATAACAGCATGATGAGATCTGAAGAACTCTGGAAGTGACTTTCACGTCTCACTTAGCACCTGCTATCTGCGTGGCCTCAGCAGATCACCTACGCTTCTGGAGGTTCAGTTCTCCTCTTAGGGGAGCGGTCAGGACACATCTGCCTTGCTCACAGGGCTCTTGTGAGGTTGAGATGAAGGTTGCATAAACTCGAAAGGGACAGAAAAATGTATTATAGTTCTATTAGCTTACTCACTATGTTAATTAAAATTTCCTCTTAGTCCTAAACCTCTTCAAGACTCCTTTTCTTTCATAAAAATAAAGGGAAATTCATTCTATCTGTGTCAATACTGATAATATAAATGTGGTATAGTACAGTGTGGTAAGGCTTTCATCAGGCAGAATTCCAGTGCTGTTGCTTTCTATAGAAATTTTCCAGGGCCGGGGATCTAGCTCAGTGGCCTAAGCGCCTGCCTGGCAAGCGCAAGGTCGTGAGTTCAATCCCCGGTGCCGCAAAAAAAAAAAAAAAGAAAGAAAGAAATTTGTCCTCAAAGAGGTTTTTAAATTTCTCTAAATTCCAAGTAGGTCACCTTCCACATGGAAATAACACATCATTGTGGGATTTTTATAGGGGTCTAAAGAGCTCAGCATTTTCTTGGTGTAGTCACTTTGAGAAAAAATATATATATACATATATATATATTGCTTAGAAAAAGAAATTGTGCCTAGTTATAACTTTATTAAATTAGTATCAAAAATATATAATGTATAGATCCTAAAAATGTATTTTCTAAAATGCCAAATAGAAAATCGTTCCATAAAGTATAGTTTATTATTACAATATAGGGTTATGTAACTGAAAAATGACAGATATAAGGAAATAAATAAAATTTGCCCTACACTTTATAAGCCAATTTTAGTTGACTGAACATCTCACAGACAGCAGAGTCCATTATTGTGGTAAGAATGTGGGCCAGGGGTACAGCTCAGCAGCACAGCACCTGCCTGGCAAGTGCGAGGTCATGAGTTCAATTCCCAGTACCAAGAAAAGAATTAAAAATTAAAAAAAAGGAACGTGTATGATCATTTGCAGTTCACAGAGCCCTTTATAACTATTATCCACTTAATTCTCAACAGTGATGCTTAGAATGAGGAGTTATTCTTTTTTTCTCAACTCTAAATCTTGTGTCCTTCCTATATTAAACTAAAGTGAGAGACTAGTGAACTACTTAGAGAACCCAGAAAAATTAATAATTGTTATTTTGGAAAAGACTGTAGGAAAATGCCAAGTTAATGGAAAATTAAGTATAATATTGCAGATATTTTATACTCATTAATTATAATTATGATCAATCAGAATCAGCTATATTACCTCTGTTGTCATTTTATAATAACAATGTATTCTTATTTTATTTTTGTTGAAATGCTAGATTCAAGAAAATTTTAAAATACTAGGGATATAATTAAACACAGCTTGTGACCTCACTGACATTCACTTGATAAAACGCTTGTGTAAGTTATTTTGTGTGTGGTTAAAGATTAGCTGCAATCATTACTTCAGACAAAATTGTCTTTTGTGGTATACGATGAGTCTATGAGATGTTTCCTTTGAGGACCAGCGTATAGTATGTCGGTAGAGTGTTTCATAGCACGCACAAGACCTTGACGCTAACTCCCTGTACCCCTAAAATTTCCTTTGAAAAGGCAGAGGGAGAAAAATGCCAAGGGTTTATTTGCTCCAAGTTTTCTACTTATATGAATTTATCCTAAGCAGAAGCTAAATTGTGTAAGCCAGGTAGACAAAATAATTATCTGTTAGTGTTACTGTTTTGTTTTTGGTTGTTGTTTCTTTGTGTTTCTGGTACCCACCATGTATGTGATATTTAGAAAGGGAATGTTTTGAAATGACAAAATGTACCAAATTTGACCTCTTTCATTTTCTTAGATTAAATAAAGTTATTTAATTATACTTCTAACAAAAGGATCTTCCATCCTTTCTCATAGCTATTAATCGATGGCAAAGTTGTTTTGGCTTTGCTTATCTATGTTAAAAAGCCTGAGAAACACAGAGTAATGGAATGGTCTGCAGCACAGTACGAAGAACTACAATTACATGCAATTGCAACTTTGTCATCGATTGCCCCCTTGTTAATAGAAGAATACCTGTCATGCCAGGGAAACGCTCATGTCCTGGCGTTTCTGGAGTGGTGTGAGAATGAAGGTGAGTGTCCATCTGGCCAAAACTGAATCCACCTATTTCTTGAATTCTTAATATATATAAAGTGACAGTGAAGAGAAATAAAAATACATAACTCTGTCCTTTTAATAGGAAAAAAAACACTTGAGATTTCAAAGTCAAATGTTAGTAAATGTTTTAACAATAGTTGATACATGCCTAAATCATACATATAAATTGATTTAAATTTTAGTCCCATTAGGCCTCTCCAAAAATTATATTTAGAAGGAAATGAATCCTGGCCATGTTTTCATGCATTCATTAGACAAATGTTTCCTGACTGTCTACTAGCTGCCAGATACTCTTTTAACTCCTGAAAATATTTATATTTAAAATAAAAATCCTTACCTTCATGGAGCTTAAAATTTAGATCTGTAGCCAGAAGTAGTAACTCCATATATAACCTACCAAATTAGCAGAGCCTAGTGTGCATTAGTATATTATATCAGTTCTTGGAGAGGAAATACACATATTCATATATTTAAAAATTTATCAGAAAAATACTATTTCCTTTTTTTTAATTTTTTTTTTTGAGATAGGGTCTCACCATGTTGCTCAGACTGGCCTTGAACTCTCAGCAATCCTCCTGCCTCAGCCTCCTGAGTGCTGTGATTACAGGCATGTGCCACCACGCCCAGAACTATTTCTTTTCTGATAGTAATTTTGCTGTTAAATAACTTTGTGCCATACATTTGCATAAGGTCAAGAATAGCCAGGTGCTATAGAAGAATCTCCCAGCTCCTCAGCAGGTGAAGCAAGAGGATCACTTGAACGCGTGAGTTGGAGGCCAGCCTGGGCAACATAGAATCCACCTCAAAAAAGGATATTCTTTATTATTTATTGCACTCATGTCCAACATAAGGAAGGGGCTCAAGAGATGGCTGGAGGGGGAGAGAGAGAAGAGAAAGAGGGTTCAAAAAAATTAAGATGGACCAGCTCCCCACAAAAAATGTGAACACTATGTACTACAAACATGCACCAATAAAAATTTTAAAACAGTATAATGCATTTATTCCTGAAGCAGATAAAAATGTTTAGCCATTTTATTTTCTAGTTTCTAATATATGGAGTTACTAAATTGAATCTTAAGTTACTTTTCACTAAATAAGACAATTTGTTGTCTACATTTACATCATTTACATTTACAGAAGGCTGCAAAAAGTGAAAATGCTGCCTACTCAGAGAGCACAAATAGCTAACAGTTTAGTTTAGTATCTACTATATTCTAGATCTTCAACACCTTACAAGTGTCACTAATTCATTTCATCCACCTGAAAAACCTGGAGACATAAGTATTATTATGGTTGGTTTGTTAGATGGGTGGAACTCGTTCTCTGAAACTCAATAGCTTGTTCTTGGCCACACTGCAAGTAGCAAAGCACAGTGTATTGCTTACTTTTCCTTCGTTGCTGAGACAAACACCTGACACCAAAGTGAAGCAAGGAAAGGTTTATTTAGCTCACAGTTTCTGGAGATTTCAATTCTCCAAGGCAGGGTGGCATGGCACTGGGGCAACACTTCAAGGCAGCAGCCAGAGCAAAAGAGCCAAAATGCAAGCCTCTTCTCTACCCTTAAATTGTACACAGGCCACCGCCCCCCGCCCTTCAGAGTGGGTGTAAAACTCACAAAATGTCCTTGCCCTCCTTTGCACAGGATGAGGATATTTACAAAGTAAGAACCCTGGCTCCCTGCTGAGTCTCTGAGTTAAACTTCTAAACTGCTCAAGTTGACACAATGTATTAACCATAACACACAGTGTTAACTCAGGTTCTACAACCCACACATTTAACCAACACACAATACTCAGGACAGCATTCGGAACTTTTAAACTTTAAACACAAAGCCACCTCTTATAGCTTTAAGGAAAATTTAAAGAAGAGAAACTTGTCTTGCTTTTTTGCCACGCCATAGTAAATAATTTTTCATATATCCATAGTAATGAAAAGTCTGTGATAGTGGGCCGGGGTAAACCATGGACGGGAATATGCAGAACACTAGCGTTTCGTTTTCAGAAATGATTCTGCCAATCCATGAGTGAAGGATGCTGAATAGTTACCCCCAATATAAAAAAGTGAAAATTAGATCTTTCCACTTTGTTAAAAAGAAGAAAAGGGAATTAAAGGTTTGAACATAGGACATTAAACTATATAACTTTTAAAAGAAAACATGGGAAAATATCTTTTTATAGATACTGGTATTGGAAAAAATTCCTTTAAAAAGACTTAATGAGTTTAAGTTATGCAAGGCAAATTTGACACATTTGACAATTATAAAGCTTCAACCTGGTTGTACAACAAAATCTAAATAAAATATCAATTTATCATTTGAGATATTTACTACCCTTGTGACTGGTCAACAATTAAAATCTAAATTCATAAAGAGCTCTTAATGTCTAAGAAGATATTTCATTAAAGGATTATACAAAGGGTGGGGACTACCGTGTTACATGGAAAATCTTGAATTTTTCAAAAAACATTTAAAATCTTCAATCCTATTAGTAATCATAGAATCACTTACCATTTGAAATACAAATTAAGATAAAAATGAACTACAATTTCACACTTAACAGAGTTGAAAAACATCAATCCAGTTTTAAACCTTGGGAAACAATTTGGCAACTTGCTCATATTCAGTGAGTGTAGTGGTTCTGGTGTCACATGGAAAAACTTCTCAGTGTGAAGAAACATGAACCAGAATATTTATCATGGCAGTTTATACCAGCAGGGTGATAAACAGTGATTCATTTATACAGTGCATACTGACAGCAATTAAAATGACTGAGCCAGATCTACTTATGATGATGAGAATAATTTAAAAACGTAATATTGCATATCTGAAAGTCACAAAACATACAGAAAATATATTTTGGAGTAAAGTTAAAGCACACATTTCATTCTGAGAATAGAGGGAGAAAGGATATTTTATTTTCTACAAACAGTAAAGAAATACGGCAAAATTTTAACATCTGTTTAAATTTATGTCTGACACGTTATTCGAAATGTTTTATATTTTAAATTCTTTGTTACGAAATAAATCATTAATTTTTCCCCACAGATCCCTTCTTTAGTCATGGTAACAGTTTCCATGGGACAGGTGGCCGTGGGAACAAGTTCGCACAGATGCGTTACACTTTAAGACTCCTGAGAGCCATGGTGCACCTTGAAAATGAGGCTGTGAATGCAGATCTTTGTGAAAAGCGAACAGTTCAGCAACTGATAGGTAAAATTTAGCATGGCAGTTACTGGTGAAAGAATATTTATATATTAGAGATTTTGTTTGAGATATTTTCCTACAAATTTATTTCGCTTTTATAACTGAGAAACTCCTGAATATTTTCTTGTCTTTGTTCAATGTAACTGGTGTATACTTTTTCTTCTTAGTAAAACCTCATCATCATTATTCCTTTAAACACTGGTTTCTTCAATTCAGAGACCATTTATGATTACCTTTTTAGTGCACTGTTCTATTTCATTCATCTAATAATATGATCACTACTTTTGGTCAGGCATTCCAGAGCTCTTTTAAGAGGATAACATCTTTTCCAATGCACTTGACATGCTAGAACACTGGTACTCAGTGTATAAGTTTGCAGCTGGCTATGATAAGTCCCCTTGTTCCTTGAACAGTGTACATATGAACTCTGCAAAATTCAGGATGCCTAACAAAAACTGCTTTACCTTTTAATATGCGAACTAGCTCTTCAGCCCTCCCTTATCCTACTCTGAAAAGTAAGAGTTGTTTCAGTCATACATCTTCAGTGATTGCTTCATGTAAATCATATATAGTTGGCTTTCCATATTCTTGGATTCCGTGTGCAGGGATTCAAGCAACTGCACATCAAAAATAGTTGAGAAATAAATATTATGACTGAACTGGGAATGTACAGACTTTCTTTCTTGTCATTATTCCCTAACATTCTCATTGTATTAGGTATTATAAGTAATCTAGATATTATTTAAAGGTCACAGAAAAATATGTATGGTTTATATGCAAATATATACAAAGGACCTAGGCATCAACAGATTTTGGTAACCAAAGGGCTTCTGGAACCAATCACACAAAGACATAGAGGGATGGCTCTACTCTGCTCGTGTTAACTTTCATTACCTTGACAGATGATGTCTGAAATAAATGAACTTACTAGGAGTAAAGTTTTAGTTTGGTTCAGTTTCAGAAATGTCGTAGCCTTTCGCTTTGGACTTGTGATGAGGTGGTGCACCATGGTGGGAGCACTTGAAGAGGAAGTTGCTACTGCATGGTTACTAGGAGTAAGAAAGATGGGAGAGGAAGGGATCAGGCCCCCTGTTCCTCTTTCCTTCCCCTAGGCCTCACTTCCCAATAGCATCAAAGCCTTCAACACAGCAGCCCTTGAGGGCAGTCATGATCCCAGCTAAAGCAATGCTAGGTGTCAATTAATTACAGATGCCTGCTTGACATCTTTTACCTTTTCAAGACATTTGTAGAAAGGGATAGAGCCCTCCAATTATCAAGATAGTAAGGGAAATGAAAGTGTATTGAAAAGGGAGTAGGCAAAAATGTCTGCCTTTTTCTTTTAACTGGTAAGAAGCTAATCTTTATGATGTGAGTTCTTAGAGGCAGGGAATTCATCTTTTTTAACCTAACAGGGCTATAAAGTACAGTAGTGACATGCTCAAAAAATAGTAATTACATTATAAGTTGTAAATGCAATTTTTATGTAAATATAATTTCTACATAGACACTGGGATCACAAACATGTCTAGATCAGGACATTAGGGACTTTGTCCCTGCTATAACAAAGGAAAAATATGCGTATCAGGAGAAAAGCATATGTTACCTGAGCTTTGGTTAGTCAGGCTAGCTATACAATGCTGTGTTTTCAAACAAAGAATCTGGAAGAAATAGAATGATTTGGAATACAATATGGAGAGGAAAAGGAAAAGAATTAAAGGGTACCTGAATATAAAGACGTAACCCAGTATTAATATATTATGTGTTACTGACTGCAAGGAAATTTCAAGCCTGTGCTTGGAATGAGATAACCTAGAAAAAGAGGAGGAGACCAGGGGACAGCTGGTGTCAGAATTCTTGACGTTCCTGGTGAAGGAATGCAGACCCTCTGTCTATAGCCTGGCCCTTCAGTGAATTACCCGAAGGCCTGGTATCCCACCCATATTTCATCAGGGACAAGAGTAGTTCTTTAAGGCTGGCTGTGGATACAGCCTGTGGTTTCCTTAGGAACATACCTTCATGCCTTCCTCCTAAAATCAGTGATCACTTTAACAGAGGAAAAAATATTTTGTTCGATATTTAAAGCTTAAAAGAATTTCATGTTTTGAGGCCAGATTTCATTGTGAATGTCATTTCACCAGCAACAGTGCTGTTTTTAAATGTTTTTCAGCATTGATTAGAAGGAAAGGGTTTTGAAGGACATGGAATTCTCCAGCCTACAGTTGTTGAAGACACTCTCAGGTGGACACTCTCAGCAGAGAGAAATAAGAGATAGAAACAGGCTGAGGGAGGTCTTCCACTTCTGTTTAAAATGAAGAGAGGTAGAGATAGGCAAACCACAGTTAGAAATTTGGTCATTATTTGCAAAGGCCAGTACTAGGAATTGAACCTAGGAAGCACTAGCCTCAAACTTGCAGTCCTCCTGCTTCAGCCTCCCAAGTAGCTGGGATTACCGGTATACACCACCACTCTCAGCTATAATGGAATCTTTTCATGACGCTAAATTAATTCCGTATTTGAATTTCTATATATGTGGCACTGATTGTACTGAGCCTGTCTGCATATGTGGGGCTATATACATGTTTTTAAAACTTCTATGATTAGGGCTGGGGATCTAGCTCAGCGGTCTAAGCGCCTGCCCGGCAAGCACAAGGTCATGAGTTCAATCCCTGGTGCTGCAAAAAAAAAAACTTCTATGATTGATCGTATTGTGAGCTGAAGGAATCCATTTATCTATCACCACCATCTACAGATTCTGCATTACCATGCACTGAAAATAGCCCCTTCTACAGTAATTTCCTAGGTGAAGAGATTTTTTTGGAAGTATTTCCAAAATATAACTTATCCAAATAAAAAAAAGCAGTGTCCAATAACATTCCATTCTTTAAATTTTTATACCAGGAATCTTTAAAAATATTATAAGCCATCCTAATGAAAAAGAAGAAGCCATTGTTTTAGAAATCCAGTCTGATATATTACTTATCTTATCTGGTCTTTGTGAACATCACATTCAAAGGAAGGTATGTTTGCCTGTAAATCTAAATTTTGTTAGCTCTCCCAATCAACTGAAATTATGTCTATAATGTCATTTTTTAACCTTGTGAAAGTTTAATATTCTTTTTTATAATTAAAGTATAATTACAGTAAAGTGCATAGACCTTATATAGTTTGGTAGGTTTTAATGAACCATTATTCTAATTCAAACATGATATCCCCATCTCCCTATAAGATTTATCCCCCTGCCAGCCGCCAAACACCTCCAATTAACCACGATTCTAATTTCTATCCCTACAGATTGATTTTGCCTAATGTTTAACTTCACATAAATGAAATCACCCAATATTTACTCTTTTGTATCTGCTTTCTGTTATCCAGAGAGAAATAATTTCTGAAATATATATATATATATATATATATATATTGATATAGATATATAGATATAGATATTCCACCCAAAAAATGTATACACACCTCAGGAAAAAAGAAACTTGTGTAAGTATTTTAATATTAATTTCACTGAGACATCATACAAGTTACCTTTGGCCTGTATAATTATGAGAGGTGCTCAAAGTGTTGCCATTATCTTCCAAACATTTATTAATATGACGAACTGTTGCTTGGGAAACCTTAGTCACTGAGATTACTGCACATGTGTTTTTTTATTTCTTCTCTAAGGGCCAGCAGCATAGTGAGTTTTTTGAAATATACAGCATCCTCTAGGGTTCCCCAAATGAGGGTAACACCATCTGTTGAAAAACAGTCATACTATTTTTCTTTTCCTTTAGTGTATATGTATACATTTTTTGGCTCTCAGATAGATAGATGGATCTCAAACATTAGGTAATTCCTTTTTGTGACGCATAGACAAAAATCTGTTAATTCATCATGCAAGTTATAAGCACTTGGGTTTTCCTTTGGTATAATTATGATTTTTTAAAATTTTTATTTATTTATTTGGTACCGGGAATTGAATTCGGGACCTTGTGCTTGCCAGGCAGGCACTTGTGCCACTGGGCTATATCCCCAGCCCTTGAAAAAAGCTTCCTTGAATGTTCTGGAACCAATCTTCCTTGTGCATATAATGCTTTCATTTTTCCTGAGTAAATACCTAGAGTTAGAAAGATAGACATGAACGAAGTGTATATTCATCATTATAAGAAACTGCTAGTTTTCCAAAGTGGACTATACTATTATGAATGTTGTTTGGGAGTTTCTGTTAGGTTCACACCTAAAAGTAAAATTTGTAACAAGAGCTTAATTCCCTTCGATCTTTCTCAGCTTCATAGTAAACTGTCTCAAAATTTATAATTTAAATAAAGAAAGGTGGGGGCTGGGGATACAGCTCAGCAGCTCCTGCCTGGCAAGTGCGAGGTCATAAGTTCAATCCTGGGTACCAAAAAAATAAATAAATAAAAATTAAAAAATAAAATAAAGAAAGGTGGAATTGGAAAGATAATAATATAAAATTATGAAGGCTTAGGTAGATAGATCTTAAGGAGAGGCAAGTAAGAGTAAACATAGATGTAGTTCTAAACCTTGAGGTAATTTCTTGTATTCTACCTCCCTGTGTCTGGGCTCTTCTGGAAATATCATCATAATCTGGCTGATGGAAACCAGAAAAGACCAAGATAATGAAAAAGACAATCAGTGAGGAAAAAATAGTAAATGTTAATAATTTTACCTAAGTTATTAAAAGATCAACTACCATTTATATACTTATGTCTCTCTTGGGAGTATTATAAAATCTTTTATGATAATTACTAACATCTAGTATTCATCTGGTATGATTTTAGACTGCATTCATTGTAACATGAAAGAAAATAGCAGGGCAAGTGTTACCACTTTTTTAAATAGAGGAAAAGAAAAACCAAACATTTTAAAGTTGGCAAGTTGATTAAGGTGGGCATACTATTAGTCTTCTCTTAAAATGGGAAGCTTTACAGTAATTTGTTATGAATTCCTGAGAACAAATAGGTACACTTTTTAAATTGTATTTTCCTAATAATGTTACTAATAATATCTTTCTGGTAGAAAAATACATAGTTTTAGGGAATGAAGTGGAGAAGAGAAAGGATTATATATTTATGTTAAGAAATAATTTTAAATTTCTTCAACAGGAAATTTTTGGAACTGAAGGAGTAGATATAATTCTTCACGTAATGAAAACAGACCCCAAGAAGTTACAGAGTGGTTTAGGTTATAATGTACTTCTTTTCAGTACACTGGACAGCATTTGGTAGGTATTACTGTGACCAAGTTAAGTAAAAATCACAGTATGAGAAAATTAACTTGACAACTATAGATATCAGTTTTCTCCACCCAAAACCATACCAGAGGGATAACCCTCCCTGTGCCGTTTCACTTTAGATAGTCCAAAAATGAAGCCAGTGCCCTCTGGAAAGTAACACTGTACATTATAAATAGAAATCACTCTGACATCTAAACTTAAATCTTTGTTTTTGTGATTTAAACTCTTAGTGCAGGAGAAACGCAGCCCTCCCTCGTCCCTCATATATATTACACTTTGGCGCTGCCTCTGTTCTGTACTACTGGTCGCTTGTCTATTCTTTGTAATACTGTGCTGTTTTAGTAGTCATATCGTATGAGTAAGTCTAGATATCTGATAATCCTCCAGCTTTTTCTTTCTTTATCAAGATCGTCTTAGTTTTACTTGATCCTTTTCATTTAGATATTGTCAAAGTTCTCCAGAGAAAAAGAATCTGTAAGAGTTGTGTATGTAGAGAGACACTGGCTCATGATTATGAAGACTGAAAAGTTCCAACCTGGAAAATAAGTCAGAAAGCTGGAGCCTAGGAGGGCTGATACTTCCAGCCTGTGACCAAAGGTCTGAAGACCAGCAGAGATCATGACCTGAGAAGTAGGCTTTACACACACAAAGATACAGCTTTCCATTAGCAGTCTAAAGGCTTATCTCCTAGCTCAGCAGTCAGGCAAAGGAGTTCCCACTTCCTTTATTCTATTCCAGTCTTCAGCTGATTAAGGTCCACCCACATTAGGGCCATCTGGTGGATTAAGTCTACTGATTCGAATGTTACTCTCATCCAGAAATACCACCACAGACTGAACAGCTATATGTCTGGTTGCCCCAGAGGAAGTAAAACCTAAGACCACTGTGTTGGGGCAAGCCAAGCCCTTGTCCTTTTGAGTACCAGCCTCTCCTTACCACACACACACACACACACACACACACACACACACACACGCATGCCATCGAGAAACAGACAGTAAAATCAACATTCACTTGCTGTCAAAAGGGAATCATATTTAACATAGGGACATGGGAGGCTGGCCCTAGCAAGCTTGCAGTGCACGGAAGGAACAGAAATTAGTCTCGGTACCACTCACCACCGCCGCCACTGCCACCCACAATAGCTTATTCAGCCCATATTCCCCAGGGGAAAACAGTAAAAGTAGCCCTGGCAGCAGCTTCCATGCTTCACTCCCGGAGATCCACAGACATTAGCAGGCACTTCAGCAAATCATCTCAACTGCAAAGGTGAGGTGTCACCAAGCAGTGTCAGAGAAAGAGAGCCAGTAATCAGATAAACCTTGAAGGGAGAGTTATAGCAACTAGAGGAGCTCTTTAAGAGTAACTATTGTCTTAAAAGCAAAGTGCTTGCAAGAAAAAATAGGCAGGTATGAAGAAGAATAAATTAATGTTGTTTTAAAAAAGTTAAAATTAGTCCACATTGATCAAGTGTTGTTTTTTTTTTTTTTTTTTTTTGCGGCACCGGGGATTGAACCCACGACCTTGCGCTTGCCGGGCAGGCGCTTAGACTGCTGAGCTAGATCCCCAGCCCTGATCAAGTGTCTTTAAAGTTCCATTTTTTTAAGTAAAAAACATTAGTTGATTTAAAGGGAGGAAGAAAAATAGTCTGAAAATTCCTTGATAGAAAGAAAGCTCTACACATTGGATAACAATAA
>RJWT010020137.1:0-18090 GCA_004365215.1 Cuniculus paca
CCTTACCACTGAATTTGTGCTTCCCTACATAGTTTACATGTGTCATCCCAGCCTTTCTAGCTTTAAGAATGAGACTCCTTCTAGCCTTAAGGGTGACCCTGAAATTGATTTAAAATTGTTCAGTTCAAGAGCGTTTGTTTGTGACAGGGCAACAGAGGAAGGGAAAGGGGGAACTCCAGACTGCTAGAAGATTTCCAGTTGTACAAATAGGTATTTGAAGCTCTATAGACGGTTGAGAATCTTGTGCAGAAAAACCCTGATGGAACACCTGAAGACAGTTTTTCACACACACAGAATAACAAAAAAGGCAGACAGTGATTTGACTGCATCCATCCCCACTTGCCTGTCTAGAGAACAGAATTTGGCTTCTCAGCTCCCTGTTGACGGGGCTAAGGGACTTGGTACTTTCATCACTTGAGGGAAAGAAAAGGTAAAATAAATATGTACAAGGACCCTGCCCTATAAATAAAACCAACCATAGCAATAACCTTGAAAGACTTATTTGAAAACCTTTTCCCTCCCACCTTGACATTTTAATGGGGTCGGCAGTTTGAGCTTCATTGTAATGGAAACCAGAAGACATCTTCAAAATGGAAAGTCTACAATGGTGGGCCCAGCAGCTTTTGTGTCTAAATGTATCAGCTCTGTCCTCAGAGAATGGCGATGTTGCCTGACAGGCAATTACTGCTACTCCTAATTGCCTCCATCAAACCCAGCTGTTTGAAATACCTAAAGCCCCATATCCAGCCATACCTCAGCCAACACTGTTTTCTTGGCTTTGGTTAATGCTTTATTTTTGGCACACTAGTTTCTGTCTGGCAATTGAGTCTGTTCTAACCTGCTAATCTTTCCAAAGACCTTCACTGATCAAAGCCAGAAGAGGATCCAATTAGGTTACATCTTAAGTGAAAGACTGGCCAAGCAAAGCATCTCTGGTGTAGCTTGTCAGGACTAGGAAGGAAGATGAAGGCTCCACTTACAGCTCTACCCACAGATACACAATTAATGGTAGAGCTGGCTGAGAGGAGCATTTTCTTGAGTGCGTATAGTAGTAGGTATTTGTATGTGGATCTGTGAGTACCCATAGGAAAGGATGAATAGGTTTCTATTTTAAAGTATGTGAGTTCTGATACCTTACTATAGGGAGCATGGTTTGTTTCATAACCTGAAAGATTTCCAATGTGATTAAATTAGAACTCTTGCTATTTCCTTCTGCTTCCATCTCAGTAAAGGCCACAATCAACCACTGTAACCAGTGACCTCAGTTTCCAACAACTTGCACTTGGACGAACCGTTCAGTTTTCATTGATTCCTCTCTTGGGTGTCTACAGTCCATTATCCACAACACAGCAGGAAAGTATATTCTGTATCTTGATTGTCATATTGGTTATTTATAAGTGTATGCATCATCATAAATTAGTATGTAAACTTTAAAAGAGTAAATGTCATTGTATATGAATATATCACAATCAATCTGACCTTAAAAATGTAAAAATCTGTAATCTTAGAGTTTGTTTTTATCTGACTGATGCAGAGCTCTGCTCTGTATGGAAAGACCTATCCTTAGAGAATTTGTCAAGAATAACCAATAGCAATTGATTAACATCACTACTCAGTTACAGCCGTTGGGGAAGGCAAGTGCCTACCCCTAAAATAGTTTAAAAGAAAAAATTGGCAAATAAGTTATCTATAGTGGAATTTGAAGCGCTCTGACATATTCCAGAGAATATAGAAGGTAATGTATACATGAAGGACAATGACCATACACAGGAAAGGAATGAGAAAGTCCTAATCTCACACCTGTGGCTCATCTTGTTAATGTGCACAATCAGGAAATGAAGGCTAAGGCAGAGTCATAAGCTACCTTAGAGTTTGAGTGTTAAACCATGTCCCAACACACCACAGAACCTCTTGGTGAAGGATAAGGTAATTAGTTCAAATGATATGGGAAACCTCTGTCCAGTCATTAGTTAAATGCTAACTATGCAAGCAGAGACTTCTGCAGCTGTACACAATAAACAATACAGATGTTATAGAAAATTAGTCCCAGAAAATTACTGAACAAACAAACAATAACAATGACAAACTCTGAGAAACAGACGGGAGCTGATTCCAAACTTGTTATATTCTGGAAAGTGTTCTGTTTTCAATAAAAAAAAAAAAAACAATGTATGCAGAGAAATAGGAAAGTATGACTTAAACACAAGCAAAAAAGCAATCAATACAAACTGTCCCTGAAGAATTCAGACATGGAGCTTACTAAAGACTTTAAATCAGCAAATATAAATAGGTTCAAAAATAAAAGAAGCCATATAAAAAGGAAAAGAAAATATGAAAATGATCATCTCCTATGTGGAGAATATCAATAAAGAGAAATTATTTTTAAGCATTGGAAATTCTGAAGTTGAAAAGTACAACCACTAAAATGAAACATTTACCAGAGAAGCACAAAAGCCTATTTGAGCTGGCAAAAGAAAGAATCAACTAATTTGAAAATGAGTCTATGGAGGTCCATTGAAATTTGAGAAAAAGAAAAGAAAACAATTTGAAAATGAACAGTCTATGACACCTATTGAAATCAAGTCTACCAACATATGGATAATAAGAGGCCTAGAAATAGAGGAGTAAGACAAAAGAGCAGAAAGAATAATTGAAGAAATAATAGCCTAACTTCCTTGAATTTAGTGAAAATCATTAATCTTTACATCCAGAATGCTTACCAATCCAACTATGAAAAACTCAAAGATAATCAAACATAACCACCCAATGGTTAAATTCTTGAAGGACAATGAAAATCTTCAAAGAAGCTGGATAAAAATAACTCCTCATGTATAAAAAAGTTTTAAAAATAACGAAAAATTGATTTCTCTTCAGAAATTATGCAGGCCAAAAAGCAGCGGTTTGACACATTCAAAGTATTGAAAGAAAAAGACTATTGACCAAAATTTCTATAATCAGAAAATTATCCTTCAGAAACAAAAGAAAAATAAAAAATAGCAAATTGTCAATTGTCACCATCAGATATGCCCAACCCCCCCCCCCAAAAAAACAAAAAACATTAAAGGAAGTCCTTCAGGGTGAAATGCAAGGACACTGAACAATAATCTGAATTCACTAGAAGATATAAAGCACATAATAACTATAAATAATTATAAACATGTACACCTAGCAGCAGAGCCAAATATATGAGTGAAAACTAATAGAATTTAAAGGAAAAATTGAAGATTCAGTAACTGTATTCAATATGCTGCATTCAATTATAAAACAGATATTCCAAAAGTCAAAAGGAAACAGAGGTCTTGCACAGCACAGGAAGCCTACCAGAGCTAACATATATCTACAAGGCATTCCAGCCAACAGCAGTAGAATATTCTTCTCAAGTAAATAGGCTCTACTTTGGGCCATGAAATAAGTTCTAAAGATTTAGGACAGAAACATGGCGGTTAGGATGGAATTACAACTGAATTGGCTTTGGGATCCACCCCAGAAATTGATGGCACACACTTTCAGGTGTCTCTGAGTGCATCAGGGAAGTGTGACCTTGGAGTCTGTGTCTGGTCCCTTTCTGAAATCTCTCTGGCATTCTTTCCCATCTCTGCTTGCTGGCCACCATGAACTGAGCACCTTTCCACTATGATGTCTCTGCCTTGGAGCCAGCTGATTGTGTAATATAATCGTAAGCAAATAAAACCTCTATTCCATTAAACTGTGGGTGTTGGGAATTGTGTCCTGGCAGTGAGAGACCTGACAAATAAAACCATATAAAATTTGTTCTCTGATGATGATAGAATGAAATTAAAAATCAACAAGAGAAAGCACTTTGGGAAATTTCTCAAATATATGAAAATTAGCTCATTTTTTAAAAAAGGATAAATTGCAAAGGAAATTAGAAAATCCTATGAGAGGAATGAAAATAAAATTTACTTATAAAATAAAATTATTTTACACTAAAATTTACACTGAAAGCAATGATTAGATTGAAACTTTACCAGTAAATGTGTATGTTAAAAATAAAATGTCAGCTCTAAGTATTAAAACAGAAACACTAAATCTACAGGAAGAAAAGGTAGGTAGGAATCGAAAGCATAGGCATTGGCAGAGAGTTCATGAACAAAACCCAAACTGAACAGGAAGTACTTCAAAGAATCAACAACTGGGATCTCATCTTATTAAAAAGTTTTTGCACTTTAAAAGAAATCACCAACAGAGTGAAAAGATAACCCACAGAATGGGAAAAAATTCTAGCCCAATGTCCCTCAGACAAAGGACTTCTATCTAGAACATAAAAAGAATTGGAAAAATCAGGACCCCAAATTTAAAGACTGAATCCAAAAACAATCATGAATATGCACTTCTCAGATGAAAAAATACAAATGGAAAATAAATTTATGAAAAAATGTTCAGCATCACTAGTCATTCAAGAAATACAAATTAAAACAACCCTGAGATTCCACCTCACTCCAGAAAGAATGGCCAAGATCAAGAAACTCACCAATAACAAATACTGGCAAAGCTATGGGGAAAAAGGAACCCTTCTCCACTGTTGGTGGGAGTGTAGACTAGTACAACCACTGTAGAAATCATTGTTGAGATTCCTCAAAGAACTGGGATTGGCAGTCCTATTTGATCCAGCTATTCCCCTTCTGGCTATTTTCCCAGAAGAGCTGAAATCATACCACAATTATATAGGTGCACCCATGTTTATAACAGACCAATATGTAATAGTTAAATCTTGGAAAAAACCCAAATGCCCACCAACTGAGGAATGGATAAAAAAAAGATGTGGTATTTTTATAAAATAGAGTATTGCTCAGCTATGAAGAAGGATAAACTTAAGGCTTTTATAGGTAAATGGTTGCAATTTAAGACCACACTCACAAATGAAATAATTCAGATGCACATGTATAAACATCATATGCCTTCCTAGTGTAAAAAACTGAGAGTAAATAGGATCCAAAATGTACAATAGATATTGTGAAAGTGAAAGGGTAAGAAACTGCTCAAAAGGAAAGAACAAATGGGATGAGGGAAAGGAGAAAAGAAAAAAGAGAAAAGATTATATATATTTGATAGATAATTATACTACTAATCTCTGTTGGTTCATCAAATAGGACAGTTTGTGCTTTCATTGTTTGATCATTTTTTCATGCCTATATCTTTTAATCTGTAATTTGAGCTGCTGCTTTGAAGATAAAGTAATTTGAGCTACCGCTTTGAAGATAAAGATACGCAATATATTAACCATTGTTGATTTCCTATTATGTTGTTTTGAAATTCTGTATCATCCTGTTTTTTGTTTTAAAATAAAAAAATAAAATAAACATCTCAAATCAGTAAATTATACTGTTACTTTAAGGAACTAGAAACAAAAAGCAGACTAGATTCAAAGCTAACACAAGGAAGAAAATAATGCAGTGGAAACTGATGAAAAATAATTGAGAAAAATTAATGAAATCAGAAGTTGCTTTGAAAGATTCATGAAATTGACAAACTCTTAGCTATACTGAGCAAAATAAATAAAGACTGAGAGGAAGGAAAGACTCAGATTACTAAACTCTGAAAAGAAATGACATCACTACTGAATTTAAATAAATTAAAAGTATTATGAAGTAATATCATGAGTAATTATATACCAACAAATTAGTATGGATGAAATTGAAAAAGAAAACTAGAAAAACACAGGATACCAAAACTAACTAAAAATCAAATAGACAAACTGAATAGACTAATAAGAAATAAATGGGGTGAATTAGTAATAATAATATCAAAAATCTTCCCAGAAAGAAAAACCCAGGCCAACATGGCTTCATTGTTTAATTCTACTAGATACCTATAATGAATTAATAGCAATATTTTGTTAATTCTTCTAAAACACAGAAGATAGGGAAACTTCCTAATACATTCTATGAAATATGTTACCTGATTACCTGATACCTGAACCAGAGAGAAATATCACAAAAAAGCACAGGTTGCTGTCCCTAATGAATCTAAATGCAAAAATACTCAACAAATATGAGAAAATTAAATCCAGGGACATATTTGAAGGATTATAAACCATGACCAAATAGCATTTATCCCAAGAATGCAAAGTTGGCTTAAAATATGAAAATCAATCAATGTAATACAGAAATTAATAGAATAAATAACCAAAAAATCCATGATAATTTTATTGACTCAGAAAAGGAGTTAACAAAATACTATAAAAAAGGCTTACCAAATTGGGAATAATAGGGAACTTTCTTAGTCAACAAAGAACATTTGTAAAGTACATAGTTCTAACTTCGTGTTTACTGGTGAAAGACTGAAAACCTTACTCTTAAGTTTAGATATAAGATACTGCAGTTCAGTGCTGTTCTAGAGTTTCTAGCAAAAGTAGCAAGAAAGACATATTTAGTATTTAGATTGTTAAAAAAGTACAACCATATTCACAGGTGATACGATCTTTATATAGAAAATTCAAAGTTATATACACAAATATATACACATACACGAATTCAGCAATGTTACAGGTTATATAGTCAAAAAATCAATTATATTTCTTTATACTACTAATGAACAATACAAAATGAAATTTTTAAAATTCCAACTGCACTAGCATCAAAACAATAAAATGTGTAGGCATAATCTTAACAAAAAAATTGCAAAATGGGCATTCTGAAAGGAATAAAACATTATTGAAAAATTAAAGACATAAATAAGTGGAAAAGCATGATTTTTGTAGTTTTGAAGATTTAAGTTGGCAATGTTGCTCATTGACCTGCAAATTTAACATGATCTCCAGCAAAATCCTAGGTGGCTTCTTTACAGAAATTGGTAATAAGCCAAACCTAAAATTATTATGGAAATAAAAGGGAACCAAAATAGTCAAAACAATTTGCAAAATAACCAAAACAGGAACTTTATATTTCTCAAAACTTACTGCAAATCTACACTCTTCTAGACTGTATGGCACTAGCATATAATAGACCTAGATAATGTACTTAAGAATTGTGAACCCATAAATTCCCACACTTAAGGTCAGTTGATTGCCTATGTGTATGCCAAGATGATTCAAATGGGAAATAATAATAACCTTTTGTTCAACAAATGAGTCAACTAGATATTCATATGCAAAAGATGAAGTTGGACCTCTTTCTCATTCCACACACAAAAATGAATTCAAATGAACTGTAGACCTAAACATAAGCACTAAAACTATAAAACTCTTAGCAGAAAATTTAAGAGTAAATCTTCGTAACCTTAGTTTAGACAAAGCCTTATTAGATATGACACTAAAAATACAAAAGATAGAAGAAAAATGGGTAAGTCATCAAAATGAACAATTTTTGAGACTCAAGTGATACCATCCAGAAAATAAAAGACAATCCCCAGAATAGGAGAAAATATTTGCAAATTATGAATCTGACAAAGCACTTGCATTTTGAAAGCATAAAGAACTCTTCCAATTCAAGGGAAACAGTAACATGAAAAATGGGCACATCATTTGAATGAGAATTTCTTCTAAGGAAATGTAAAAATCATCACCAAGAAACACGCGGAAAACTTTTTAACATTATTAGTTATTATGGAAATGCAAATAAAAACTACAATGAGATACTATTCCATAATCACTAAGAAGAGTTAAATAAAAAAGATAGATGACAGATGTTACCAAGAATGTACAGAAATTGAAATCCTCACATTTAGCTGCTGAAAAATTGTGCAACTATTTTGAAAAATATTATTGTAAACCCTTAGAAAGTTTAACATAGACTTACCTTGCAAGTCAATATTTCCATTCCTAGGCATATACCCAAAAGAAACAAAAACATGTGTTCACAAAAACTTGTATACAAATATTTATAGCAGTATTTTTTTGTAATAGCCAAGAGTGAAAACAGCACAAATGTCTATAGCACATGAATGGATAAATAAAATGATACATACATGCAATGCAGTACTAAAATACTGATATATGCTAACATGGATGAACCCTGAAAATTTTATGCTAAGTGAGAGAAACCAGACACAAGAGATCATATGAAATTCTATCTTTATGAAATATTCAGAATAGTCAAATCCATAGAGAAAGAAAATAAATCAGTAGTTTCAGGGTCTAGGGCTAGGAGAAAAATGGGAGGAATTAATAATAGGTATAGGGTATCTTTTTAAGGTGATGAAAGTATCCTAAATTAGATAGCAGTGATGATTGTACAACTCTGTGACCACAGTAAAAAAACACTGAACTGTACACTTTAAAAGGACAGATTTTATGCTAGGGAGATTGTATCTCAATAAAGCTGTTATATAAAATATATAAATCATGTCATTCCACATCTGTATTTTAAGCCATTCAGTAACTCCTCACTCCTCTTCAAATCCAAAGTTTGACTGTGGCCACATTGTTCCAGACTGCTCCACATTCCCTTCCTTTATTTGGTATAAACTCCTGGCCTATAATCTGTGCTTTGAACACGTTTCATTATTTTCTTTTGCAGAGTCCTGGCAGTTTCCTTCTTTTGCCTGGTATATCTTTCCCCTGCTTTGTTCATGGTTTCTCTGTTTCATTCTTTCCACCTGTATAAAGTAGTTACTTCCCCTCCCTTGCCCTTTACCACATCTTGTTTATTTTCTTTACGCGTTTATATCCCAAGTTGAAATTATCATAATATATTTATGCATTTACTTACACAATTGTCTTTTGACTTTCTTGGCCCATATCCCTTCTATCTAGGTAGACCTTTCTAGGGAAGAAACTTCTGACTTATTCTTTTTTTGTTGTTGTTTGCTTTTGTTTGTTTGAGACAGGGTCTCCTTATGTCATCTAGGCCAGTCTTGAACCTTCTCTGTCACTCAGGCCAGCCTCCAACTTGTAACCCCCCCCACACACACTTTAGCTTCTGGAGCACCAGGAAGACAGCCATGCACCTGCACACCCAGCTCAATCCCGATTATTGTTTACTATGTCTCTAATTTTGACAAGTGTCTGTCCAATTGTTGGTGTTCAGTACATGCTTCTTGAATAAGTGAATAAATTCTCAAGTCTAGTGACAACTCAGACCCAATTTTCCTCTCACAAATCGTACATGCTAAACACAAACAGTCTTACAGACACACTCAAGAAATGGGCACTGAAGCCAGGAGTGGTGGCTCACGCTTGTAATCCCAGCACTCGGGAGGCTGAGACAGGCGGATCGTTGTGAGTTCAAGACCAGCCTGGGCTACAAAGTGAGCTCAAGGCCAGCCTGAACGGCATAGTGAGACCCTGTCTCAAAAAAACAGGGCTGGGGATCTAGCTCAGTGGTCTAAGCGCCTGCCCGGCAAGCGCAAGGTCGTGAGTTCAATCCCCGGTGCCGCAAAGAAAAAAAAAAAAAGAAAAAAGAAATGGGCACTGAGCAGTCCATGCTTTCCTACTCCATGGGATCAAGGAACTCAGAGATCTTGATCTTGTTATGAGTCTTTTAATAATATTTTTATTAGTACATGGTTGCAGTACATAATGTTTACATTCTTTGTGCAGAGTTGGTACATGTACATAACAAATCTTAATTATTTTTTGTAACTTTCCCAACCCTTCCTTTCCCCTCCCTCCACCTCTTGGTCTCCTTCCCATTTGAGAAAGATCTAACTTCCTACTTCCTATTATCCATCTTTTGTTTTACTCTTTATGTTTGGTGTTTCTCATATAAGAGAAACCATGTGATATTTACATTTACGTGCCTAATTTATTTCACTTAACATTATAGTTTCAAGGTGCATCCATTTTCCTACAAATGACTCATTTATCCTTTTTATGGCAGTATAATACTTCATAGTGTGTAAGAACTACATTAATTTATCCATTCATCTGTTAATGAACATACAGGGTGCTTCCAAGTTTTAACTATTAATAATTGTGCTGCTATAAACATGGGTCTACATGTTGTCTTGGTTACTTTTCTCTCCTTGTTGAGACAAAATACCTGATGCCCAAAGTGAAGGAAGGAGAGGTTTATTTAGCTTAAAGTTTCTGGAGTTTTCAGTCTGTAATCAGTTGGCTCCAAGGCAGGATGGCATGGTGGAGGGGCAGGCATTCACAGCGGCTGCAAGCAGCAAGACCGAACCACGCAAAAGACAGAAAAACGTGTCTCCTTTCCGACCTTACATTCTATGTCGGCTCCACCCCTGGGTGGGTACAGAACTCACACCGCCAATCCCAGCACTAGACAACGAGTCAATCAAAAACGCTAGATTCAGCCTCTTCCATGACTACATGAGGCTTGGCGGGGGGGCACCTAGATACAAACCATAATACATGTGTTACTGTAATGTGCTGTTTTTAACTCCTTTAGGCAGATTCCTAGAAGGAGAATAGCTGAGTCAAATGGAGTTTCTAGTTTTAGTGTTTTGAGGAATCTCAACACTGATTTTTATAGTGGTTGTACTAGTTTGCATTCCCACAGTGTAGAAAGGTTCTATTTTCCCAAATCCTCACCAGCATTAGTTTTTATTGGATTTCTTGATGACATCTATTCTTTCTGGAGTAAGATGGAATCTCATTGTTGTTTTAGTTTGCATTTCTGTAATGACCAGGAATGCTGAACATTTCCTCATGTATTTATTAGCCATTTGTACTTCTTTTCTGACGTATCTGTTCATTTCACTTGCCAATATTTTGATTGGGTTTTTTTATTTTGGGGGGCTCTAGTTTTTTCCATTGATCTCTGGTTGAGTTCACTGTTAAGCTGTAGAATACAAAGTTGTAGAGACTGCCCTTGAGCAACTCACATTCTAGTGAGGAAGGTAGCCCCCCAAAACCATGAAATAATGTAGTAAATACTGATAGTAACAAAACATCATGGAAATACTAAATTCAAGGCAGTTAATTTTTGGCTGCAGAAAGATCTATTTAGGGAAGACAGCCCTAAAGAGACTAAATTTGTGTTGGGTCCTACTGAGATAATGGCTCTAGACCAGTGATTCTCAATTTTTCGAAGGAGAGGGAGATGATCTTGCCCTTCAGAATGTATTTGGCAATGTCTAGGTACATTTTATTGACTAAATGAGAGCCAAATGCAAGTGCTACTGGCATCTAGTAGGCAAAGACTAAAGATATTGCTAAACATCCCCCCAACAAAGAATTATTCTGTCCCCAGTGTCAACAGTGCTGAGGCTGAGAAAGCTCGTTAAGGTAGGAATAATTAACTGCTGCTAAAACTCTCTTGTCACAGGCTGATAGGTAGTTTTAGGATGGATGAACAAGGCTGATGACATCACAACTCATGTTCAATTTTAGAGTCACCAAAAATCAGAGACAACCAATATTGCTATGTTTGTCCTTCAAGGTGTTATGTGTGGAAAGCTTGGTCCCCCTTCATGTGGCAATGTGACAGGTGGTGAAACCTTGGAGAAGGAGGAGCTAGGGGGAGTATTTGGGGAGTGGGAAGCATTGCACTCTCCTGTGGTCCTGGTTGATGAAGTGGAAAGTTGGTCAAAGACAGTGAGCCTGGCTCCTCCCCTCTTTCTTGCTTCCTGCTGTGTATTGTGATCTCACCCTCTTACACACATTCCCTCCACATTGCAACCTGTGACAGTGTGGTCCAGCCAAGAGGATCCTCACCAGACCTCAGCTGAGAGCACGATGCCCTTGAATCTCTAGACTCTGAACTAAAAAACTCTTTTCTTTATAAATAGTCTGTCCCAGATATTTCATCATAGTTATGAAAAATAACTACTATAAATATGTAACCCAAAGTAAGCAAAATCTTATCATTTCAACATATAATCACTGTAAGCATTATAGAGGGATTTTACACAGAGGGTGTTGGAAAGCCTTTGGTATCCAGTGTGTTTTTTACACTTATAGCTCATCTCAATTCAGACCAGCCACATCTCAGGTATTCTATAGACACATGGTCAGTGACCCCATATTGGACAGAACAGCTCCAGAGTTAAGTACCAGTTTTTAGAACATCTCGGGAACATAATAAGCTATTACATGTACACTGGAAAGATGTAATTAGAAAATATCTCTAATATGCAAAGCTGTTTAGGATAGTGGCATGGTTTCTTTCATAAATTAAGTTGCATGGAAGAGGTGAGGGACAACTATGGATTAAAGATGACTTATGACACATACCAATATAACAGATTATGTGAGCTTTTGTTTTTAGGTTGGTTTGAATGAAACAACTATAGAAAATTATATCCTAACATGAGTTATTTTATGATATTAAAATGCTTGTGATCATAGATGACATAAGATTATCTATGAGTTACTAATTCTTGAATATAGTTGATTATTACTTACTACACTGTTCTCTTTACTTTCATATATATTTGAATTTTTACACTAAAGATTCTAAAACCATGCTTGGTTTTGATGGATATTGGCTCTTAGTATGTCTCGTTATTCCTGTCCAGTGTCACATAGGTACCTCTGTCATGTAATGATGGCTTTCCAGAGGGAACTGTCTTCTCTTTTTGATGTATTCTTACAGTGATCACTTACAAGTTCCCCTTTCCAATGAAGTTGAGAAAAGTCAGTGATTATATTACCTATTTTCCTTTAGGGATGCTTAGCCTTTCAGAAATAAGACATTCTATAGGATCGTGGTTTACCAGAGCCTGGGGAAAAGTATGGGGAAGGAAAGGATGGAGAGAATGGTTAGCAGGTGTAGGATGCTGTTAGATAGGCGGGATAACTTCTATAGCACAGTAGGGTAACTACAGTTGATAATTAACTTTGTATTTTGAAATAGCTAGTGGAGATGTTGAATGTACCCAACACAAAGAAATGTGAAATATTTGAGATCAAAGGTTACACTTACCTGACCTGATGATTATCCATGTGTTGAAATGTCACAAGGTCACTGTGTCAATGAGAGAGAGAGAGAGAGAGAGAAACAAACAGACTGTATACTATGTTCTGTATTACTTTAAATAAAGACAACAATTACAAGTTGGTATGAATGTTTATGTTAGGAACAAAAATAAAAGAAAAACAAATTTATATCCCTAAACCTTCTGAAGGAAAATATCCTCTGTTAAATAAAGGAAGCAAGGATTTTCCCCTGAAAAATATGTCCACAGGGTATTATTTTAGGTGATGTGATGGTTGAAACCTTTAGACTTTAACATTACATTTATTTTTGTGTAATAAATTAAATGTAATCTAGCCAGCACGTCAAACTCATCACAATTTTAAGGGTGTTATTAATTGAGGCAGGTAAAACCAATTTTAAAATTATAGGTTAGTGTAAATAAAAATATTCAGTAAAATCATCAGAGTTTTGTATGGACATGGCAAAAGTCTGAAAGTGATTCACAAATTGTAGACTTTGGGGACTGCTGTGTGTAGACATTTTCTTCCTCCATGAACCTGGATTAGATGGAAAATATAGAATATCACAAGGAGAAACAAGCACATGAAACAACTTGGGCTTAGAGATCACTTTAATCAAGAGTGATTTTCATTATGAAAGCAACATATTTCCTGGATTAATTTCTCTCTGTTGTGCCAACACATATTTTCCTATATCCTGTGTATTTTCAGCGGGAAATTAGGAGGAAAAGATGGCAGCTTCTATTCCACAGACAACCGGTCCCAGTTAAACTCTCCTGCATAGGGTGGAGAGACCTGTGCTGAATGACCATGGTTGAGAAGTCCTGCTACTGTGCTCTTGCTTTCATTTGGATTAATGATCCCTCATCCTCGTCCTCAGGTTCCTACCTGGTCTGGTCCTTGCTCCTCACCGTCTTTGCCCGAACGCCTCATTTCATGGCCAGTCTTTGTTTTGCAGCCTCCTGGGTTTGTTCCACCTCAGTTGCACTTACTGTTTTCTCCGTCTGCATCTCCAAGGATCTTTGCTTAGCTAGTGGAAAATATAGATATCAATTAATCTCAGGTCAAATGCTGCATCCTCTGGGGCTCTCCCTATCTAAAGAGATCTTCCAGCACTCACTTATTAGCACATTATCTCCTTTGATCTTCTTCACAGATGCCAACACTTCTTGAAATCATGCTATTTGTTTACTTGCTCCGTGAAAGAGAGGCCTACTCTGTTTTGTTCTCAGTTTCTTCCCAACATGTTGAATGGTGCCTGGCATGTGGAAAGAGTTTGGCAAATATTTGTTGAATGAATACATGAATTAGATAAGCTGGGGGTTGGAGTAGATCATCTCTGAGGATCTCTTTCCAGCTATGAAGCACTATGGTTTTCAAAATCCATCACAGAAAGCATTCATCTTCCCAACTGAGAGTTTTTCTCCGCACATCGGCCAAGACAGGATTTCCCAGGGCTTAACCAAAATGGAGGGTAAGCAAGCAGTGAAACAGATGCCTTCGGGTGCCGGCACATCTTCCTCTGAGTTTAGCACCAGAGCAAAGAGCAATCTTGGTAATCAGCACAGAGCTGGATAAGAGAGCAGCGAGGTCTTCTGCCAAATTGCCTTTGTGGATGTCAGAGCCAGCTTCTCTGAAAACAGCCCTTTATTTAAAACATGACTCCAAGTGGAGCTTGCCCTCTGCTCCCTACCCCCTCTTTTCTGACTTGGGCTCTCTAACTTGTCACATATGTGTTCAATTGGTTTCTTAACATCAGTTTGGGTAACCCTGATGTGAGGGAGATGTGAGAGTCAGCCATTAGGTCTGTGAAGGTCTGATGAAAGCAACTTTAACACATAACCATTTGCTTTGGCAGGAGCTCAGGCCAAGAGCAAAAGTCCTCTTGATGTGTCAAATTATAGATAAACACAAGTTTCAAAAACATTTGTGATATAACTGCAAATAAATGCTGGTAACTGGCAGGGTGCTCCGTTTACAAATAGTTCCTGTCATCCAAACAGTAAGAGGATAAACTTAAACACAACTGACTTCCCAAACATTCGAAAGCACTTTAATAGCGAGGCTCTGAGACTGCAAGTATAAAAGAATAATAATTAGGGCTTAGGATCCAACCCAGCCAACAGCGAAGCTGCATGGGGCTGCGCCTTCGGGAGTGGGGTTTATCGTGATGACTCGACTGCAGAGTCCTGTGAGATTTCCCCTTGGGTTCCACCCATCTTTTGGAGACCCTCAGAGATTCCCACACCCATGCTTTTGGTTCGAATCAGCTTGTCCGCTTCAGGCCCAGAGTCTGAGAAGCAACACCTGGGGAGCTGGTTGGTAATTGAGGAGAGGAGGTGCACTTCTTCCTCCATTGGGGAGCTTCAAGCCATTCATAGAAGAGCCACATTGGGCAGATTCTCTCCAAAGAGGCAAACGTAACAGGGGTATTTGCTCTGTATGTGACTTGCTTTGGCGATGGTAGCAGTTGTGAGGAGGAAAAATGGGGATCTGTTTTCTTCTGCTCATCTCACTGCACACTATGAGCTTTCATTCATCTATTTGTCTAGGAGTCAAGCAGTCTGTATTGAGTTCTTCTGAGGTACCAAACTCTGTAATAGGCATTGAAGTGCTTTAGTAAGAGAAACTTTGGTTTTGGGATTTCACTTCTGTGATACAGTGCTGAGTGGGGAAACCAGAAGCTCAGGTTAAGATCTGAGTCAACACTAAATCTGTCACCTTCGTGGTCTATCAGGAGCTTCAAAGTTCCCACCCAATAAAGTAGTAAAAGAGCATGGCAGGCAGGGTCCACTTGTCTCACTCTGCAAAGTTCACGTTCCTTGCAAAAGAGCCAACAAGACCCATCTCTGGTGGACTGCTGCTCACAGGTTTCTAGGTTTTCAAGATAAGCTTGTAATCCTGACACAAAAATGGCAAAATCTCTTATTTTTAAATGTTGGTGACTTAGTACAAGTTTTCTTTTCAAACAGCCACCAGAGAAAGATTAAACAAAGCCAGGTTTGATCCTTAGTATAGAAACCAAGTCCTTCCTTTCAGCTTACTCACTGGGAAGACAGTAGCCCTAGATACATGGAGTCGGCTGGTCTACGTGGTCACTTCTGGGCTGCTATTGAGGCAGAGGGAGCCCATTCTGATGGGAAGCTGCCCTTGTCCATTTCAGCCAGAGGAGCCCTGTTTCAGTCAGTGTTCCCAGATGTCATTTAGGTCTTTCTCGTCCCTTGAGATCCTGTTTAAATTGTCTAAAATTCACCAGTGCCAGAGTTGAAAATTGTATCCAAGATCCTGTGAGTTCCTGGAATCAGAGCACATATTTCCACAGCTCCTTCTAGCTCTGAAATTGTTGCATCGCCCCCTGAAACTGCACTGGACCCAAACATGGATTTGGTCCTTTCTTCATAAGAAACTAACCCAAATACCAGAAGTATTCATAGACTTAACAGAAATTTTCTGTAGGGGTGGGGGAAGAAGCAAAAATTTCTTAATTTTTTTTAGCAAATAACTTCAACACCAGTGTTGTGTGTAAGATGCAATTTTCACTTACTCCTTGTCTGCTCCATGTTCGCTACTTTGCGGATCTGGCAAATTACTTGGCCTTTCTGCACCTCTGTTTCTTATATTTAAATTGGGTGCTATCATAGTATCTAGTCATAGGATTGAGATATATATATATATATATATATATATATATATATATATGGAAAGCTGACCAATGCCACACACACACACACAAACATGCACACATATCTATGGACATTGTTATTGTTGTTGTCATTGTTATTATGAATTTCTGGTTCTTAGCACTTTTTTCTACATTTTTTTCCTCCTCGCTCATCCCTCTTATGCCCACTCAGAGTACAAAACAAAAATTCTTCTTCTGAGTTCTTTATTCCCTCTGATGTCATATCCCAAGCATGTTTACCAAGGCATTTTCCAGATAATGATGGCTTCCTCCCTAAAAGGAATTAAGATGTCAAATGTCAGGGTAACATTTTTTCAACTTGTTACATTTATTTATATACATAAAGGGTTTCATAACTTTAAATAAGTTTTAAAAATGCTGGCTGGGTATTTGGGGTGTTTTTGTCCTCTAAAATTCTTCTGATTCTGGGAAATAAGATTTCCTGTGTGAGATATCTGCATATATGCCTTATAATGACAGGCCAGGGAAAGCGCAAGCTGGGTATCTAGTCTGGGGTGAGCTCCTACAATTTATTCCAAGAGATTAAAGATATTGTTGGTTCTTTAATATAGAGTCAAAGGTGCTTTGATCCTGGGAGGTCAGAACCTGCCACAATATGCTTTTCTCCTGAAAATATTTTATCTTATAACTCTCAGAATATTTCTAGCCTCTTTAGTCCATCCCACCTCCAGTGTGGTCATTCATGAAGATAGTACAATTGGAAAGAGACTTCTTTCAGTAAAGATATGGTATTATTGTAGTTTCTTTGCTTTATATATTGATATTGGCTTATAGCTAGAATAAGCAAACACAGAATCCCTACAGATTCATTTTCTCTTCCTATAAAGCTGATAATCCCTTTCATATATGTGTGTGAATGTTTTATAACCTTTGTGAAGCATATTTACATCTATTTCAATATTGATAAAGAGTGAAACCTCCAAAGGCTATCTGAAGTTCAGATCTTTCTTGTAAATCCTTCCCTCCTGTTGCTATGACCAAGAGGGTGGGAGTCTGATTTTTTAGTCATTCAATTGCTGTCCTTGGCGACTATCAGAGGAAGAAGTTGACTTTGGAAGTATTATAATAGAAACATAGTCTCTTGTAGGTTTGGGAAAGAGATATTGACAAGACAAGAGGAACAGGAAAGACATGTTCTATCATCCATTTCAGACAGGTGTGACATGGAAAGAGCCCAGCACACTTGGCTTTGATTCTCAGTTCCACAGTAGCCAGCTTTGTGCTCTTGAGCAAAACACACTAATCTCTCTAAGCCTGGAGTCTTCATCTGTAACAGGGGAGTGATAATATCTGCTTACGGGACTGGGAAGGTTTGATAATGCATGTAGCTATTTTTTATCATGGGTTTTTTCAACACTCTCTTGTGTTTTGTTTTTACCTTTCTGGCCCCTCCTCTCCAGTAGCCTTTGCCCCAGACATGAATCTAGACACAGTTGTCTTCTCCCTTAATAGTCTTTCCCTGGATGATTTCACTCATACCTATTTTTATTACAATAAAAAGAGTAGAGAGAAGGCTCTCCTAATATTCATGGAACCCAACCAAGAGGAAGGAAATCATAGTAAGAGGTGGTTACCTCAAGTGAAT
>RJWT010020138.1:0-18109 GCA_004365215.1 Cuniculus paca
AACAACTGGAATCTCATCTTATTAAAAAGATTTTGCACATTAAAAGAAATCATCAACAGACTAAGAAGATAACCCATAGAATGGGAAAAAATTTTAGCCAACAGTCTTTTAGACAAAGGAGTTCCATCTAGAACATATAAAGAACTGAAAAAAATCAGGCCCCCAAAATTCAAAAACTCAATAAAAAAATGGGCATCTGAGATGAATATGCACTTCTCAGAGGAAGAAATAGCAAATAGATATATGAAGTGGCAAATAGATATATGAAAAAATTCTCAGCATCACTGGTCATTTGAGAGATGCATATTAAAACAACACTGAGATTTCATCAACCCAGGAAGAATGACTATTATCCAGAAATAAACCAATAACAAATGCTGGTGAGACTGTGGGGGAAAAAAGGAAACTTTCTCCACTTTTGGTGCGAGTGTAGACTGGTACAACCACTGTGGAAATCAGTGTGAAGATTCCTCGAAAAGCTAAGATTAGAAGCCCCATTCCACCTAGCTATTCCCCTTCTGGTTGTTTTCTCAGAAGAATTAAAAGCATCATACCACAGTGATACATGTGCACCCATGTTTATAGCAGCACAATTTATAATAGCTATATCTTAGAAACAACTAAAATGTGCATCAACTGAAGAATGGATAAAAGAGATGTGGTATTTTTATACAATGGAGTACTACTCAGCTATAAAAGAGGATAAACTTGAGGTTTTTATAGGTAAATGGAGGCAACTTGAAACTATACTCATAAGTGAAATAAATCAGACTCACATGTGTAAACATCGTATTGTCTCCCTAGCGTAAGAAACTGAAAGAGTAAATAAGATCCAAAACATAGAATAGACATTGTGAAAGGGGAAGAAACTGCTCAAAAGGAAAGAATAACTGAGCTGGGGAAAGTAGAAAAGAAGGAAGAGAATAGAAAAAAATATATATATACACATATATACATACCTACAAATATATACACAAGACAGCTAAGATAATTAAAATATTAATTTCTATTAGTTCATTAAAAACAGTGAGTTGTGCTTATATTTTTTATTAATTTTCATACATATATCTTGCAGTCTGAGAGACTACTTTGAGGATAACAATACACAATATATTTAACCATTGTTCAACTTCTATTATCTTGTTTTGAAATTTTATATAATTATTTTCATTGCTTTTGTTTTTATTTCCTCTTTAAAATAAAATAAAAAAGATTAATTGTAGACAAAACTGCTGAAACAATTTTTTTCTAAAGTAAAATGATAAAACAGTAAAATGATTAAAAAAAAAGACCTATTAATGGTTTGGTAAAATCCAGAATTAACAAAAATATCAAATTATAGTCTTTGAATTACAAACATAAGCTATTAAAATTAACAGCAAAGCAGTGGATTTAAAAGGATTTCACTTGCTTTAACGATTCTTTGCATTGTGGAAAACTAAGCTTTATGCTTCTTTACAGGACTTGATGCATACGTGTGTGCCAGAAACACAAGTGACATTTTTAATTGCTCCATTTTATCAATGCTTGGAACAGACACTAATAAACACATACATTTATTTAGAAATTCATCTATATAAATTCATACTAATATATACATTAGACATGGCACACAGTAGATAAACAGAAATGGAGCACTTCAAGTGCACCCTGTGGATCACTACCACAAATGCTAGCTTCGTGTAACTGTGCCAGAGAGCACATTGGTTTGCAGCTCCAAGTGAGAAAACGTTAAATGGCTGATGGAAATTTGATGAGGCAGCCAGAGAGATAATTGTAGGTGCCTGTTTATGAAAAGTGACTCGTTCTTCAAGCCAAGCTTTGGCTGTGGTATGGGAGGAAGCCCCCTATGACTGTGGAAGGATCTTAAGAGTTTAGGGTGCACTTACAGTGGTGAGGAGGCCATCACTTACCTCTTCTGGAAGCGCTATGATTCACCCTGCCTGAACCACGAGTACTGTAGCTATGACCCAGGACACGGCAAGATCCCAATGTTTGCGTGGATCTCGGTGACATACAGAAAGGGCAGACAGAATCAGTGTCCAGGTCTCAGTGACTGCAGCCAAAGGCTAATAAACACGGACAAGAACTCAGGAAATAGTGATGAAACTGGAGGGATGTAGCGCAATTGAGTTCTGATTTTTGATTCAAGAGTTTTCAGTCTTAAAATGAATGTGGGGAAAATGGACTTTCAGAATTTTTCTGGAACTGAAAAGATCATTTTTCTGTTATCAAGTAGACTAGAATTCAAAGTTGAAATTAAATTGTTATAAAAAGTTACATTGTACAGAATTAGAATTTCAATGTGAGCATCCCCATCTGCTATCCAAAGCAAATTTAATTTTTCCTTCATCTTATCACTAGAAATAATTGCATGGAATGGATAAGCAAAGCCTTAGCTTAGTCTAATGGCGACTTTTTCAGTTAAATGTCAAGTTCAAAAATCTTATCCTATCAGTTACTCATGAAATTGAAGTCTTAATTTTTTAAAGAGTCTTTTCATTTATTTTAACATTTTAATCATATTGTACTTTTATTTATTTTAAACTGTTTTTCATGTACATGTGGATTTAGCCAATGCTTGAGCCTCTGTTACAAATCATGAAATACTATTACAGTTAAATATCTCTCAACATGTCTGTTTAGTAGAAGAAAATCTGACAATAAGAATCTTTCAGAAAATTCCTTACTAAAGTTCCTCATCTGAAGAATCAAATGGCAATAAATCTGGAGCAACATTTTTTTAACTATGCAGTAAAAAATCTTTCATTCAAGTTGCACGTATAAATAGGCCACAATGTTTCACATAAGGTTTCTTTAAAATAATAAGATAATAGAAAAGGGAGAAAAGAATCCAATGCAAATGATGGTCTATTTTATCCATGGAGGAATTAGGTTCTTAGGTGTAATATTGCAAGTTCTAAATGTCTGTGAGTTGAATGCAGAAACTACCTCTTGGCTATCAGCCCTTTGGAGACCTGTCAAATGAATTCTAAATAATTTTTATATCATGCCAGCTCAAGGTCCTTTCAAATTGGATACTTTGTTTTTTGCTGTTAGTAGCTGATTTTACAGATTTTTAATGTAAATTAATTATGTTTTTTTCTTGGCAAACAACTCCATTTCACTCTCATTCTACTATTTTACAAGTTTTAAGTTCTTGATTTATTGATATGATTCTTCTATCTAGGAAACACTCCAGGAATCTTCTTGGGTTTCTTGGAGCATCTTCTTTCATCCTATATTATTGTGAGAGACTCACATTCTACTTTTCATTTAAATTGTGTGCCTCTTTCTTTCTTTCTTTCTTTCTTTCTTTCTTTCTTTCTTTCTTTCTTTCTTTCTTTCTTTCTCTCTCTCTCTTTCTCTCTTTCTTTCTTTCTCCCCTGCTTCTTTCATTAAAGACCCTGTGATTGTGCACCTGCTCTGTGAACCAGACAGTGTGCTGAATCCCTGAGGCTTAGAGGGCACCGGAGTAGACAAAACCTCTGTAGACACGCAATTTAAATTTCACCTGGGTGACAGAATCTAACAAGATGAGTTAAAAGTATATTAGAGTATGAAAAGACTCCAGGAGAAAAAGGTGATGGAGGAAAGTGTGATTTGAAGTCTCGTGGTTATAGTTGAAATTCTGGAGAAGGTGGCAAGGGAAAATATTACTGAGCATGTGACGTTTGAATCCAGACCTCTCATTGCCCAGCTACCGTGGAAGGGTTAGAAATAGCGTTGTACTTGTCCTCAGGGGGGTCAGGTGAGTAGGGACAGACCCGTGAGGGGAAACAGGCTGGTCTCCCTCCTCAAGGATCTCAGTATTTGCCCTGTGTGGAGTTCTCTCCCTTGGCCAGTGATTTATCACAGGAATATCACTTGAGTTCAGTTCCCTACTTTACCTAACACAGACCTCATGTAGAAACTTTTTTCTAGTAAGATGAAAATTATGATTTTTCCTCCTGTGTACCTCTCCCTTTTGTCTCTTTTTAAATTTTAAATTAAAATCTTCATCCACCCGGGATTTGTTTTATTCTAAGGAAACAGAACCCAAACCATGTGATTTTTCTCAGCTATATTAAAAGGGAGGGGAAAATATGTGAAGAGGGAAGAAAATTCTCAAAATCAAAAGCCAATGCACTGAAAAAAAATGAATATTTTTAACATCCTTACAGTCAAACTGGATACTTAAACCATGTAGAGGATACTTCAAATTAATTATCAAAGAAACACAGTAAGTATAAGGCAACATAGGAATCCATAAACAAACAGTCCACAAAAAGTGAGACACATTTCATTTAGGTTTGTGAAAACGTTTTAAAATTCATCTACTATAAGAGAAATACAAAATAAAACTACATTGAGATACATTAGTTGCAGGCTTATAGGCAAATCAGATATTCTATTCCTGGATTTCTATTCCATAGAAATGGCGAAAAAAAAATGTACATTGTTTTAAGCCTATAGGTTAGTAATATTTTAGTATTCCAAAAACTAATGCAGTATCTATATAGGATAATCCAATTACATTTATAAAGATGAATGTTAAGCAAATTGATATAGTAATTCCTCTTTAAAAATGAGTCTTCCTGTGTGTTTCAGAAATGTGAAAAAATTTATGTATAGAACCATTCATTCTAATGAGTTTCTTTAATAGCAGAATGGGGAAAAAATCCTCAATCACCATTAGTGATTGGGCTAGTCATATGCAGGTAGACTGTGGCAAATTATTAAGGAACACGATAAACAATAAGGATAATGTGTACATTGAAATATGTTGGGTGACTTTTCAGTGGAAAGATAGGCTGTATTGTGAGGTGTTTAAATATGCTAAAAATACGTAAAAGGAAAAATAATACAGAAAACTAAGGTTTTATATATATATATATATATGAATGTATAAATGGGAGAGAGAGAGAGACTCTAGAAAAATACATGGAATTTGTAAAATGTGGTGTCCTTTTCAAGCACTGAAGGACAGGGTTAAAAAACTTAATATTTATGCTATTTGTGTTATTTATGATTTATTGGTGTGCATATCATATTTAAATGAGTTATTTTATAATTATGGGACTAGAAATAGATTTACCAACAACTTACTACATTTCTTCAAGAATCTAAAAATGACTAATATTTTACAGAATGTGTAACTAAGGGATAGTAGATTCTTTGACGGTTAATGCATTTGTAAAACTCTTGATACTTCCTTCATTTTTTATGTAGCTCTTACATTATTTATTTACTCAGCACATAAATATTTGAATGCTTGAAGATGTTCTGCTGCTTACTAAAGTATTTGGTTCTATGAGGAAAGTTTATTTGAATGATAAGGTTCTGGTCCCAGGAATTTATACTCTAGCAGTGGTGATTAGAATAGCAATAGTGAACTATTCCAAGAAATAGGTGGTTAGGTACATAAAGGAAGCATAGGAGAAGCTTTCTGGCTCCTAAAAACATTGTCCCTCTTTCTGGTGTGATCAGATTCCAGCAAGGAGGATGCCTTGAATCAGATGATTAAGCATAGATTAAATATCAAACATTTAAGTACAGTCATAAAGTTATTCACACAGATAACATAGGTGAGTCATGCTGTGGATTTCTGGAAGTGTTAAGTGTTCCAAGGAAAAAGGTATGTGTCTTTGTATAAAGGACAGAATTCTTAAAGGCATAAGGTAAAAAGTACGGTAAAAGGCATTTAAAAGTTTTAGGAACAACTTTTGGATTCCCTTAATAGTAAAAAACTTAATATAAAAATGATGAGCAATGTAATAGTTCTGAGTAGATGAGAGCATTAGACTTGAGAATTAGGAATATTATTTCAACAGTGGTACAGAGGAGGCTAAGGGTGATCTCCATGTTTGTTACCTTGAACTTGGGTTTCCTATTATTTTAAAATTAAAATTATATCAGTCATCTGGAAACACGAAGGTTAAACTGAATAGAAAGTTGAGTGATTGAAAAAATTTTATTTTTGAGACAAGGTTTCACTGTCTGGCCTTGAACTCACTTTGTAGCCCAGGATGGCCTTGAACTTGTGAGGATCCTCCTGCCTCAGCCACTCATTTGCTGGGATTACAGGTGTGTGCCACCACACCTGGCTGAAGATTTTTGATTAGATATGATCAGTGTAAAAGGGAGGCATTTCATAGGCATTTAAATATTTATTGGTTAGGTAAAAGGATAATGCATCCAGTACCTGAAAATAAAAAGATGAAAATCTGTGAATTATATATGTGTGAAACCCTCATTTAATGGAGAAAATGAGCCACCAAGGCATCTGGGCCAATTTATGGAAGAACCTGAAATTTCATAGTAATTTTAGTTTGTGAAGTGAAATATTCAAAAAAGAAACACACACTATAATAATTAACATTTTATGTTAACATTGAAGTCCAAAATTGTATGTTTGTGGATAAAACCATACATTTCTGAAATAAAAACCCTTATTTTTAATGAGAGTGAAACTTTCATAATTATTATTTAATTTTTAAGCATGATGAAAATGTCTAATGTCTTTTTTTTTCAAATTGTATCTTAGTTTGAAAACTGTTATTGTGGCTCAAGGATTGCAACGTACAATTGTGTTACTCTCTAGGGACTTGCATGTAAGAAAAAACTGTTTTGATTCAAAAGATACCACAGAGCGAATTTTTTGTACTTTGCCACTTGAAGTATGAAAATAACATAAGTTACTTGGATATTAGTCACATTATGGGGAAAATTAAGTAAAAGAACATGGATTGTTAGCTAATTTTAGAACTTCTTTTGACAGTGTAAGTAAAAAAGAGAAGAGTAAAAAATTGCTCAGCAGTCTGGGTTAACATTCAGAATAGATTATAGTTGAACTTTCAAAGAATTTCGTACATTCGTTTGCATGTCAAGTTTTCCCAGCATGTGATGACCTCTTTCTTAACAAAAGATAACCTGTACTTCAACCTCTATTACTGTTATCAACATGTCCTACCACAGAGACATTTCTTTTTTGGAAAAAGATAAAATGGCACTGTACTCTAGTGTTCTCTTAGAGATGACTTTCTATCCGGTTAGTCCTGATAACACGTGGATTCCTACTGTGTGAAAGACCTGCTAGCCACTAATTATTTGGCAAGGAGAAATTAGACAGTATCAGCTAATGTTAGCACTCTCATGGGGGTAGGAATTATAATGTTAGGGAAACAAGCACAGCTCCTACCTCAAAGAAATCAGAGTACTTTAGTAGACAAATTGTTCCAAAAAACTCTAAAAATTTAAGGGCTTTTGGAAATAAAAGGTGACTAGACTCAGTGAAGGATGCCAGGGAGACATTAAGGAATACTAAAACCAAGCCTTGATCTCAGAATATAAACTTCTGCAATATTTTTAAAAGAAGATTTTTACATAAAATTTGGTGCCGTTGGGGAGAGATAAAATACGAAAGAAGATGTGATGGTGTGGGAGCTGTAGTAGAGAAGTTTATCTCAGTAACCTCCTAACTAGGCAAGTAAGCAGACTAGATCTCCTAGAATAGAAATGTTCAGGTTAAGATCTAGTGGTACATGCTTATTTAATTTGTGACATAAGATGAACAAAGAAAAGAAGATGGGATAAGCTAACAGCACAGGTAGGGTGCCAGAGGAAGGAATCACCATACTGCCTGAATGCTGTGTAATGTTTAATTTTTCTCTCTGCCTCTCTCTATCTCTCTGTCTCTGTCTCTGTCTCTCTCTCTCTCTTTAGTACTGGGAATAGAACTCATAACCTCATGCTTGCCAAGCACGCTCCATGCCACTAAGCAATATCCCTGACCCACTGTTGTAATTCCTTTATCTCTGAGATACACCAACTTTCTCCCCTGGTGGCGTGTACATAGTGAACAGAATCGAAGTTAAATCAGGGGTTCAAAAATCGCATAGTATCTGGAGCTGACCAATTCCACACTGGGTAAATTTAACATACGGTGGCGATCACTCCAGTGAAACTAATGGATAGCTCTGAATTTCATGTGAGTTTCTTAGCAGAGCATCTGATTAAAACAGGAACAAATCACGATCAGTTTGGTAATGACTCAGCTGTTTTCATGGAGATGACATAATCCAGAATTAGTAATTTGGTCTTTCCCAATTATTCATTGGTAAGTATTTTTTTATCTAATATTTGTAATTCTTTCTCTCAGCTGGGTTTTTAAAGATTGATATTAAAATATTTTTTAAAAATCTATACTTCTTTTTAAAATTTCTTTGTCGTTTGTTTTCTACTTTATCCCTGCTCATTATTGTTGAACCATTAGCTCTTGATTTGGGTTAATGTTGCTCATCTTTTTAGTTCTCTATTTTAGTCATTTTCCTGTTAAATTTTTATGCTATTGACACATGCTGGCAGTACATAATGATGACACGCCAATGGGAAGTTGGTCCCCGTACACCACACAGTCTAATTCCTTTTTCATCTCCTACCCCTCCCCTCCTTCTCCTCACCTTTCAAAGAGTGGGTCTTTTATTTTAGATTTTCTGGTCTTATATAAACACATAACATGGTCACTATTCCAATTGTCAGTTTTAGCTGAATTCAGCAATTTTTAGTATGCTCTATATGCATTCTCTTTCAGTTTGGAACTTGCTCTAATCTTCCTTGTGATATCGCCTCAGAACAATAGATTATTTAGGAATGTGTTTTTTGATTTCTTAGGATTTAAATTTCCAAATATAAGTTATGTTTTTGAATCTTATATTTCCAAATAATTTTCAATATTTGAATTTACTAAACATTTTCAGTGCTTTATTCTAAGTACTGTATCTTGTGATTTCAATCCTGTTTAACATGTTGTCTCTTTTTTTCTGGGCTATTATGTGGTCTACTTATGTAAACACACCACAATACTACAAAATGAGCAAATATTTTATTTTAAGGGGATGCATTGTCCTACAAACATCAATTAAGCAGAAGTGGTTGGTTGATAACATCATTTAGATTTAGAGACTTTTCAAATCAAGTGATTTTTGTTGAGCTTTTCTATCAGTTACTGAGGTTGTGATGATGAAATTCCCAATCATGATTGTTTAGTTGTCAGTTTCTTTCTTTGATGCTATTAAATTTTGCCTCGCATATTTTGAAGTAGCCTTTTATTATTGGAAGCATATTGTTGAATATTAAGGCTTTCATAAATTCACTCTTTTCATTTATCCTTATGAATTGCTCTTTCATTCTGGTATTATATTTTTGACAGTGGAAGTATTTATACAGTTACTGCAGCCTTTGATTTCACAGTATGTCTCTCCCATCTTTTTCTTATAACCCGTCAGTCTCTTTATATATAATACACATCTTTCATAGTCACTAAATAGTTACATTCTCATCCATTCTCACAATTACCTTTTTTTCTGGATGATTAATATTAAGTGTAATTATTGACGTTTTATTTAATTCTACTGTTTTATTTCTTTGATTTTACTTTGTCCTCTGTTTTTTGTTTCCTCCTTTGTGGCTTTTTAAAAACTTGAATGTGTTTTCACACTCAATTTTTGTTTGTTCATTTATGTGTAATTTATCTTTTCCATTGTTTCATCTCTTTTTCTAGTGATGAAAGTAGTTCTTGTAACTTTGCCTAACATTTTTCTAGAAAAAGATATTTTCCTAGTTTATAAACAAGGTAGGAGTTTGACAAAGTAATTTTAACTTCCTTTGGTTTATATGATAGATTTGAAATATAATATATAAGACCTATACTACCATGGTACAGTTTTTAAAATAACCCTTTATATTTTAAAGAAATTAAGAGAAAAATAAACTTTTGTATTAGGATACTTACATTGCCCAGTAGGCTTCATTTCTGATGAAATCCCTGGGCTACCTTGGGTAGTATTTTCCTTTGAGGTAAAGATTTTGCTTTACTAGCATTAAGGTCAAAAAAAAAAGAAAAGAAAAGAAAAGAAAAGAAAAGAAAAGAAAGAAAAGCTTATGGTGAGAAATTTGCATAGTTTTGCTATATAGTCTCTCCCAAATCAATATTTTGGCATTATATCTAGTCTGAGATTTTAACATTAATATGGTTCATATTATTATTTCTTGATTAATTAAATGTATGCTGTTGAAATTCATTCTTGCTAAATATTATAAAATTTTATATAACAGCTGTAAAATAAATTCTTTTTTACTTTAACAGTGATAGTGGATTTAACTAAGCAATTTTGTATATACTAGGCAAAAATGAGTGGGTGTCAGGATTTTCAGCAGCAAATTAAATATTTCAAATTATTTAAGTAGTCATATAGAGTGCTGAATTCTACAATCCAGGGAAGGAAAAATTGTAAAACAGATGGTGAATAGCTACTTTCTGTGTCATGGGAGAGCACAAGTAAAAAAGATAGAAATGACTATATTTCATAATTAAAACTATTTTTCTCATATCTGCAGCCAGAGAGAGGTTGAGAAGAAGAGCAATAATATTCACAAATATCAGGAACTTTTCAGACAAGGGCAGCTATCCAAAATTATGCAAATTTAGACTTAATCGTAAAATAGTTTACCATTTATAGGACTTCATTAGCTTCTTTATGCAAAGGCAATTTTTGAAATTATAATCCATATAACTATATTTGAATATAAATTCTAGTATATTTTAAATTAACTCAATACACTGACCAAATAGTCACTAAATATATACCATGTACCTGGAAACATGATGAGAGATTCTAATTAGATTTATAAGCTTAAAATTCTGTAAGTGCTCAAGTTGTTATTAATTAATTTATTCACCAAATATTTTTTGGACATTTAATATGCATGAAGAACTTCTAGTTTTGGGGGTTTAGTGATAAATCAGATGCTTCTCTTGTTAACTTTTAATAAGGAAAAGAAACAAGTATAAACAGCAACTCCCAAATATAATGAGTTCTATAATAAATTCAACACATTCTGAATATAGAATCTATTTCCCAAAAGCTGTGTCAATAAATAGTCTGACATTTCCTAGAAAATTCCAGTCACCTTGTGTTTGCTGTTATCCATGGTACCTAATTCTAGTGTAGCTCTAGAATGAAAATACAGTGTTATCATTGTCAGTTAAAATACACATTTCTCATGAGAAGACATACAAGTGGTCAAAAAGCACGCAAAAAAGCACTCTAGCTGTGGATATACATCAGTGGCACAGCACTTGCCTAGGAAGCATGAGGCCCTAGGTTCAGTCCCCAGTACTAGAAAGCACAAGCAAACAGACAAAAGATTAACTTTTTTCTTATTTTCCCTAATTATAAAGAAAATGTAACTCAAGCCAAAGTGAAACATCACTTCTATACAGTAAGAAAGACTCTTTGTTTGTTTGTTTGTCTGCTTTTACCAAAGATGTTTACTAAATGGGAAAAGTAGGTTGACAAAAAAATGGAAAAAAATAAAACTAAAGACTAAAAATGTACATGACTGCATGACTATGGTAACTGAGTATCTCTGGGCGGTAAGATTTTCTGTTTTATTTTATGCATTGTAACAATTTTATTGGCTTAATAATTTTAAAATGTTTTAGATGGGTTATAAAAAAGTGGTCATTATAAGGAAGTGAATGAAAGAAAGACTTATCAAGAAGACCAAGGATTAGAAGTGCTGGGGAGGATGTGGAGAAAAGGAAATCGTGGCAATGATTGGTGGGACTGGACAGTGGCAGGACCATTTATAAAACAGTATGGTAGCTTCTAGAAAAGTTGAAAATAGAATTACCATGTGATCCTGTAGTTCCTCTCTTGGAAATATATCTGAATTGGAATCAAATCTGTATGTTGAAGAGGCATCTGTACTCCCATGTTCACTGCAGTACTATTTACAATAACCAAGAAGTGGAAAAAAACCAAATTATCCATCAACTGATGACTGGCAAACAAAAAAAAATGTGGCCTATATACACGTTAGCATGCTATTCAATGATAAAGGATAAGATCCTCTCACTTATGACACACAGATGGAACTAGATCCTCTCACTTATGACACACAGATGGAAATCATCATATTAAGTGAAATAACCCAGAACCAAAATGGTAAGCACCATGTAATGTAGCTTTGTACGTGTGGAAGCTAGAAAAGTTTATCTCATGGAATTTTAGAGACAAGAAAGAGTAGGGTTGTGGTGGGGAAAGCTTGATTAATGGGTACTAAATTGTAGTTATAAAAGAATAATTTCTAATGTGCTATCCCACAGTAGAATAATTATGGATATTGAATGTGTATTCTCTATCTAAAAAAGGTAGAAAAAAATTTTTTGAAAGGTTTTATCTTAAAGAAGTGATAATGAGATGAAGAAACATATATATCTGACCTGATTATATAACATATACTTGTATCAAAACATCACATGGCTTGCCAGTAAAATATACAATTTTTGTGTTTTTGCGTTCAGTTATAAATAAATGCATTAAAATAGTTTTGTTTAAATGTTTGGTGCATGATTGAAAACAGTGAATATTTAAATAAAAAATATTTATTCCAGCAATTCCTTTCAAGGTGGTGTGTTTTCATCTACCTTATTTACTGGATCTGGCACCATATGACTTTTGGCTTGGCCAAGTCAAAATAACCATGAAAGGTAAATATTTTTAACTAATTCAGGACATTGAAGCAACCACAATCTTGTAGCTGAAGATGTTCAGGAAAGAGGACTTCCAGAACTGCTTCAGAAAGAGGCAAGAAAGATGAGATAAATGTGAGATGATCCTGAGGGGAACTAATAGCAATATATTTTGCTGTAATTTTTAAAAGTTAAATATTCATTGTATATTTTGATCTTGCATCACACTTGTCTTCAAAGACAGCTTCTCAGACAAATACACACTATGTGTTGCGTGTGTGTATAAAATAATAGTTTATTTTAGTGGATTTCTCTTTACTCTTTGAAGACTTTGAAGGCTCTTTAAAATATATTTATGTATTATGTATTCTATATAAATTCTCTCATATATATTCTATATATGCTATAAAATTCTCTCATATATATGTATTATATGTTTTTACTTACTTTTTTTATTAATCATAAACATAAGCAATCATAAAACTATTTAATAATATTGTTTGTAAAAGTAGGCATTAGTATTTAAAAGTGCTTGCTTAGTAGCTGTGAAAACAGTGTTGGAGAACATTTTTGCTTGGCCCTTGTCCATTTGAATTTCATTGCTATCTAAAACATTTATTTTAAAACTCTCTTGTAATGGACACAACTCTGTTTTTATTGAAAATACTGTAAAAAAAGAAAATAATGTGTAACTAAGACATAAAAATCCAACAAATATTAATCGAAGATATTTGAAAGTCTAACTAAAAATAATCGATGCAGGTTAATCTTATTTTTTTGTTCTTTCATTTGATTTTTCTTTTTCTGTAATCACAACCTATTTACTAGGGAAAACACATAAAGACTGAAAAACAATAGTGAAAATTGTTTACTTTTTTCTAGGAGATTAAAATATTTATGATATGTCGGTAGAGTTGTTTCACTATACAACACTAATTGTACAAAGAACCTATTTCCTGTCATCATGCATTCTGTATACTTTGAAATTTTGAGGTATACCATTTATTTTCAGTAAGTGTTGTAATGAATCTGCCATTTTATACTGTATTTATAATCTACCCACTGTACAAAACAGTATAACTCGGGACATACAATAAATTTAAGTGCTGAAAATAATTTAGTCATTCTAATAACTATAAAATAGAAGTTTTCATTCTGAGGAGGACACTGTATGCATTATATTGGAAGCAAAGATTATCAGTTAAAATAAATCAGTCTTGCAGAACATTCTATTCTTTCATTAATATCACATTTCTTTCTGCAGTGGCTTTTAGTCTTGTCACTGAATTCGATTGACTGAGTGGAAAGTCCTCAAATGATTTAGAGGAAGAAATGCTTGCTACACATAAATAGATTATTTATTTAGGATTCATATGAAATACAACTTATGACTTCCTACAAAAATGCATTGCTTAAACAAACAAAAACTAGTGAGTACCATGCATGCCTCTTAACTACAGATAATATATAATTTGAACAGCTTTAAAAAGTATACTTAAAGATAAATATAAAATTATTGAAACTCCTGGTAAACTTCAGCTTTGATAGTTAATATAATCAGAAAAATCTAAATAGATTTGGCTTACAGATAGATTATTTGTATTTATTCTAGCTAATATAAAACACTTTGCCAAGGCCACTAACTATTTTACCATGATTCCTGGCTGTTTTGACAGTGATATTTAAGGCTACCGTAAAACACAGACTTACTATCAGGATTAGAGAATAGTCAATTCAGATGCAAAAGTGGAAGCATAAAACTGCACATTGGTACTCAAAGGCCTAGGTTAAATAGGAATTTTTTTTAATTTATAAGTAAAAAAGGGAACAAAATACAGAATCTCGCTGACATTTGTTTGTTTTTTGCAGTGCTGGGGGTTGAACCCAGAGCCTTTCCACTGAGATACATTCCTAGCCTTCTTTTATTTCATTTATTTATTTATTTTTAAATTTTGAGATAGACTTTCACTAAATTGCTACAGGAAGACTTGAATTTGTGGTCCTTCTTCCTCAGCCCCGCAAAATGTTGAATTACAGGTGTGTGCGGTTTGCCTGGCTCCAACTTGATATTTGTTTTACACTTTTGATTCATCTTTCAGGTAGCCACTCTCTTGATTGTTTTATTCATGAAAAACATTGTTACTGTATTAGTAAAAACATGTTTACTCATTTCTACCTATTTATTTATCTAGTATGGAGAACTGACTTGTGTACTTTTGCCTGAGCTCTGCAATCTGGAGGTCTGAGAAAGCATACAGAGCCATCCAGTTTCAGACTGAGGGCCTCAGACCCAGGGGACCTAGTCAAATAAATCCCAAACAAAGGGCAGCAGAAGACTGATTCTGCAGTTTAACAAGCAGGCATGAACAGCACAACTGCATCCTTCTTCCTCTGCTGTTTTCAGGTCCTCAAAGGATCAGTTTATGCCCCTCAACGTTAAGGAAAACACAGTTTTCCCTGCATGGAATTTACCAATTCAACTGTTAATGTCGTTCTGAAGCAGCCTCAGAGACACCTTCAGAAACTGTGAACAGATTGAGCAGCTCACAGTCCCGCTCCAGTGACACGAGAGTGAACCACCACAGTTGCCTTTAGATCCTCAGCCCATCGATCCAAATTCCTTGAATCCGTTCATTCACTAGAACTTAATTTATTCCATTTAAATGTTTGCCCAAATTGACTTTACTGGAATGAACTTCTCTCACAAATCTCTCTAAAATATCAGTCCTCTATTTACCCTGCTTTGTTTTTTTAAAATGAAGCACTTAAAAACTTGGTCATTTTGCACATTACACTGAAATTGTACATTTGGTCATTCTGTGTCTCCGAACACTGGAATATGGGCTCCGACTGAGTAAGGGTTATACCGTTTCAGTAATGTATCTGCAACCTCAGGACAGGGGTGGGTTGTCAATAAACGTTCGCTGCAGGAATGAACATGTTTGTGTTAAAAGAAGGGAAACGATTATTTTGTCTCTCAGGCCATCAGCTTCCTTCTACCTGAGACTCATGGAGAATTCAGGGTTTCACAACCAGCCACCCATTCTTTGGGGATGCTTTTCCAAAGTTGAATCTCGCTGCCACTGTGAATCAACTTAGTTTCTCCTTGCTGCTCACTGAAGTCACTTCCAGCAGCTTAGAGTCTTCAACCACCTTTCTCTTCCCTCCTACGGGTCCCTGGAAGAGCCTCTCCGCGTCTGATCTCAGAACTCTCACCAGTGTCTCCTCTCATTCTGCTGCTGCGCTCAAGGTTTAGAGTTCTCGGAGCTTCTGGGTTTATATCTTTTCCGCCAAGGAAAACAAATATAAATTATGCCCTACTTTGGTACAGTACTTCAGACTTTCAAGGTTATTTTATCATTAATTAATATTATTATATTATTTAGCTAAAAGAATATACTTCACTAACTAGGAAAAGATGGTCGTTATTCCCAGTGACATTTTCCCCTTGCAATTGTCTTTGGAAAAGAAGCAGCTATATTGTGACCCTAACAGAAAATAATCTTACTTTTTACTGTGGTTCCTAAGGGGAAATTTGTACTGAATTGGTGGATCCACCTTAAACTCTCTAAATTGTCCCTTGGATAATCTTCCCAGTAGCATATATCGTTATCAACCTAATTATGTTTTCTATGAATCATAAGATAAATATAGTCTATCCCTAATGTAATTCAGTCCACATTGTTTGGACTCCTCATGCATAGACAGAATGTTTCACAATTGGAGATAATGATGAACCAATAATAAATGTATGTTTAATAAGATGTAGGCTTTATCGGTCAAGTATTTTATAGATGCTATTTACTTTCACTGAAACATGAGTCATAATAACCTCACAGATTAGACAATGAGGGATAAAGGAATTAAATAATTTAAAAGTGCGAGTGGGACTTAGGTTAACGGAATCAGTGGTTGTTCTGCACTCAGTTAATGAAACAGTGCCTGCCCTGCCCCTGAAGTTCATTGCATCCAAACAGATCTGCATGCCCGGTGAGGACACGGTTTTCATCCTAAAGGATTGGCCCAAGAAGCAGAATTGATGATGGTTACAAACTGGTCGCCCCTGTATGACGAGATGTAAGGAGCATTGACTTCAGCATTCTGTGTCTTCTCTTTTTGTGAACAAGAAAAAATACCTATATAAGACTACTTTGCTCTTTTTGAGGGATTTAGGGAGGAAAAAAGTGAGCCCAGCTGGGTTTTTTTTTTCTTTTGTGAGCCCTGATTCCACTCATCCATATTGGTTCCATGTGGATGAATTCTATCACTCAGACTCAAATGGAAGTTGTGAAAACTGAGAGTAAACCTAAAGAACAAGAAAACTTCAAATTGAACTAGCAAGCAACGGAGAAGCATTCATTTGGAGTACTTGCCATCTGGGATCAAATTTTCATCAAGATCTTTTTTTTTTTTTTAATTTTTGGTCTTGGCAAAATGCAGGTTGCCTCTCAGCAAGAAAGTTTGGCTACACCAGTGCTTTGAATGTTACTGCGGAAATGTGTCAGTAGACAGAAACACATATATTCTTCCTTCGTAACCATAAATTTGGGCTGCTGTCACTAAAATCATATCATTTAAGACAAAATCATGAATTGGACATTTGTAACAGCAGACAACATTTTAAATATCTGAAGGTCTAAAACTAAGTATAGATATGAAGAAGCAACAGTAGATATTTGATTAAAATGAAAGAAGTAAGTCTATGTAAAATCTTTACTTAACCTACAGACTAATATTCATCCATGTTATGATTTAAATATAAATTGCTCCCTAGAGATTCATGTATTACGGGTTTAATATTCACAGGGTTTGATTAATGTATTGAAAGTTTAATATTCAGAGGTGAGGCCTGCATAAGTAACTGGGTCATGAGGGCACTATTCTTGTCAATGATTTAATACACTGTTGAGTTAATGGCAGAATGAGCTCTTAAGAGGTGAATCCCAGTTGGAAGAAGTAGGTCATCAGGGTGTCCCTTTCAAGGATATATATTGCTCCTGCTCCAGGAAGAATGTATTCATTATATACCACAAATATGTACTATTTAAAAATATCTATAAAAATGTGCAGGTGAAAATGAGATGTAAATGCACACACACATACACATACACACACAAACACACACAGGCACATACTAATCAGTCTAAAAATAGAGGAAAACCATGCATTATGACTGTGCAAATGAACCACAAAGATGTTGTATTTGTGAAATAAGCAAGTGAAATAAGCAAGGCACAGAAAGAAAAATACTGCAATATGTCACATATACTTACGTGATGATTTACATCTAGAAATGTCCCACAAATGTCCCACGTGTTCAGAGTAGACATTTAAAGATTTTGGAGTATTCTTAGGTCAGGAAGTTGCTGTACTCATAAGTGAACTCATTCATTAATAAGTTTTTAGCTAAATGTGCTGTTAGGAGGTAGGGCATGGTTGGAAGTGTGGTATTGCTTGGCATCTGCCTTTGGAGGGTATATATCTCTCCATGGCTCCTCTCCTCTTTCTCTGTGCTTCCTGGTTGCCATCAAGTGAGCAGCTTTGCTTCTCCAGGACCTTCTACCATGCAGTTTCTGCTTTCTGTTTGGCCAT
>RJWT010020139.1:0-18098 GCA_004365215.1 Cuniculus paca
GAGGAGCACGGGACCTCATTGTTGCTGAGGATGGCTGTGGTACTTTTCAGGGAGCCCTGGTCCTTATTTGAGCATTGCTGTTTGTCTCCACCGTAGAATCCTCAACCTACTAGCACAGATCCTTCATCCTGCTGGCATAGACATTCTGGTTTCCACCGCTGGCCTTTGAGCCTTCCCAGAACAGACTTTGGTGTTGTGGACAGATTTCCTGTACATTCTTGTGTTTAATAGTGGGAAACCATCATAAATAATATTATAAATTCTGTGTCCTGACTGTAATCTTTCTCCCTGTGACCTCTGACCATGATAGGGTCTCATTAAGTTGTTAAATTACCCAACCTGGGCTTGAATTTGTGATTCTCTTGTCTCAGGTTTCCAGAATGCTACGATTACAGACACTCACACCTGTTTCAAGAAGTTCTGCTAGAGAGAAAAGCACAGAAATTAGATGGTAGCTGGGTTAGGGATTTAATTAAAATAGGGAATATTTCCCTGTGACTGAAAATATTGCATGATGTTTGTCAGCTAATAGATATGATCCATTAACCAGAAAAGCAAATTAATGTCAAGAGAGAAAATAGGTAATTGTGGGAACAAACACCTTTAATAGAAAGCAGGGCACAACATCCTATGTTCAAGTGAGCTGTTCTACCACAGTAATGATGAAAGACAATGCCTTTTGATGGGGGAGTGCATGAACACTATGAGGCTGGAGATCTATGATGGAATGGGCAGTTCTCTTCTGATTCCTTCTAAAGAAGAACAGTTGAAGGTAAGAGAGAAAAAATGAAAAATAGTTGATTTTACAAAGCAGAAGGCTGACTTGACTCAAAAAACATGGCCAAGTTTGCCAAGGCGATGCTGTGTGCCCCCTTGAGGTGTGCAGCCACATTTAAAGGAAGCCAGGATCCCTTAGCTGTGTCATCTTCAAACACTGTCAGCACATGTGGAACAGGTGCTTGTGCATCAAACCAACTTAGGGATGTTTTTACCAGCCAGTAAAAGAGAGGAAACTAAAGCTACATTTAAAATAAGGATACATGCTTCTGAATTTTGAAATGGAAGCATAGTCATTCTCTATTAATGTGATCTAAAATTATTTAGCAAAAAATTTATATAGCTTGATAATCTCTTTCCATCTATAGGAAAATAGGAGTATTTTTGTGTACATAGAGGGAACACAAGAAAATGTACATACATATACCAGATTTTTGGTTATTGTTTTGCTTCTTTGTTCACTTTAGAAGGCTTCTTTTTAAAATTTTGTCTTATTAGTACATTTGTCCAGTGCACAATGATCACGTTCTATGTGTAGAGTTGGTACATATACAACACATCTTGATTCCTTTTTTAAATCCCCTTTCCCTCCTCTCTCTCCCCCTCCATCCATCGCTTAATGTTTTTTCCCTTTGAGAAATATCTAGTTCCCCACTTCTTAATACCTATCTTTTATTTTGCTCTGTATAGAATTCTTCTTTACAGTTTGTCTAATTCCCAGAGGTGACAGAAGAAAGTATTCATTGTTATAATTCCATAGCACCAAGCTGAGAAATGGACTCAGAGCAGGCTAAATTAGCCTGAATTACAACTTTGAGAGTACCCAACATATTATATACTGTCTTCTACAATTACATGGTGCATTAATGTTTCCAAATGAATCAGGTACTCGTGGCCTAGGTAAAGCATTGCTAGCACCTAATCACACAAGGTCAAGTACAGGAATGCACCAACCTGATAAAATTAAGGTACATATATTAAAGGCTAGACTGGGCATACAAAGTGATGCTTCTAGAAGATTTCATATGACTCATCCAAAATTATTATCTGTAAATCTCTGTTCCTTAATGAGCACTGTTTCATGACAGGGATCACGTACCTTTTTCAATCCTAGATTCTCACAGTATACCCCCACGAAGTCACTGTTCAGAATTTGTGGCTTCAGTTCTTGGAGGATTTTTTTTTAGAATCTAATTATTGTCCACAGGAAACCCTGCAGTTTCATGAAAACCACAAATATCTTTTGCAATTCTTTTTAGTTTTTGTTTTGTTTTGTTTTTTCCTTCAGGTCTGCAAGTAGCCAATCCAAGAGCTTTATTCAGTTCTCCTTGCTGCTAATTGGCCACGACCCTGTTACCCATCTCTAGCCAATGCATTGTGCTTTTCACCACCGGGTTCTGTACCACCTATAGCTATCCCCAGGGTTCTTGTTTTTGTCCTTCTTAAAGCCCTAAGATCATCAAGATGCCTTCAAAATGCCCAATTATTCCCTTCATTATATAGTCCTGATCAAAGACAGTATCATCCACCATCCCCTCTCTGATTAATTGCATCTCTGCTAATCTTTTGAGTCTTTGGCTTTCTACTCTATCATCATCATCATCATCATCATCATCATAGTTATCATTATCATTTAATCAATGTTAATATATACAGTAGTGCCCTAAAGCACTTTCCTATTCATTGTGTAGTGACAATAATTATAATAATAATTTAAAAGGTCTATAATCCTATGAACTACTTTTTTTTTCATTTTTCTACATTTAATCTTGAAGCTCCTATATGAGCAACATTTCATTTTACAATTTATTCTTAATAAATAACACATTTTCAGCAAAAAGTCATTTTATTATGCCTAACGTGGTAATGTGGCTCAAGTCAACTTACATGCTCAGAGATTTTAAAATTAATGATTGATTTTAAAATAAATTAATCATTAACATATATTTGTGTGTATAGTATCATATAAATAGAATTATATGTTATACATAGTGTGCAGGCAAATGTAATACATAATAGTTTCATATATACATAGTTATATATCTAAAGAAAAATATATGGATTATAAAAAATAGAAATCCTGGGATCATACTTGACTAAATGTGTAATTATTTTCATTTTATTTCATGATAGTTTTACTGGAAACTTAGCAATAAATTCATAAAAGTGATGGTCTAACTTTAGTCTGCTGTGAATAATATAAGCAGATGATTTATTTGTCATTATTTTCTGTGCAATGTCTTATAAGTTCATATGCACTTAGTTAACTTTAAATGACATTGCTCAGGCAATTAAGGCAATTTCATTGCCCTACTGCTATTAAAATGAATTTCCTCATGCCAGATAAAGGATCTACCCAACTCCTTGTTAACTCTTCTTATAGGTTTGTATAATTTTTTCTGGGTTCACAAAGGTCTTGACAGCACAGCTAATTGGATTCTACCAAACAGTTAAACACAGTGACAATCTCTTAAATTGCAGAATTTAGAATTGGAAAGGTTCAGAAAGGTCAGCTTGTTTAACCTTTCACACAATGATGAATCCTTCCTTCAGCATTCAAGCATTTAAACATGGATCTTTACAAGTTTCATTTATTTTTTAAATTTATAACATATTTAATCCCTCAATCTTTTTCTTGCATGTTTGGAACTGAAAAAGTAATTGAAGGCACGTAAGAAATAGCTCCTTTAAATATGTGGGAATGCAATTAGGAGGATTTCTTCAAAGATATGTTTAACTATGGAAAGCAAAAAAAAAAAAAGAAAAGGGAATGCTCTAATATTTTGCTTATTTAGGGAAAAATAATTATTTTAAAAAATAAAAATGATAGTGTTTGTTTTCCTTCTCTTAGTCTGTTCAAGCTGTCATGCAAAATGCTATAGATAGATTGAGTGGTTTAAACAACAGAAATTTATTTCTCATTAATTAACTATATTAACTCCTTCCTAAGACATTTCCACGTATTATAGCCTAGATCTAAAATGGCTCCCAGAGCCTTACAGATTTAGAAGGTGACTAGATTATGGGGTATTATAGCTGACTTGCTGTTAGGGAGTGGAGTCTGGTTGGAAGAGGTGAATCCCCGTAAGTGTAAACTAGAAGGGCGTATTTCTCCCCTTGGTTATTCCCCCCATTCTCTCTCATCCTGGCTACCATGCTGCTCTTCCACACCATCCCGCATTGTAGTCATTGAACTGTGCACTGAAACATGAGCCAAAACAAACACTTCCCCTCTTAAATTGTGGGTGTCATGTATTTTGTCTCGGCAATGAAGGAAGCAACTAAGGCATCCCCATAGCCTAATTATCTGCTACTAGGCCTCAGCTCTTAAAGAACACACCAAAGCTTAATATCACCTAATTAGAGACCAAGTTTCCCAACCATGATCCCTTGAGAGATACATTAAAACTGTACCAAAAATGTTATAGGTGTCAAGACCATTCAATGAGAGAAACACAGTCCTTTCAACAAAATGTTCTGGGAAATTTGTATATCTACATGCAAGACAATGAAGATGACTCTTCCTTTTCATCATACACAAAAATTAACTCAGAATGGATTAAAGACCTACATGTAAAAACTAAAGTTCTAAAACTTTTAGAAGAAAACAGAGAAATCTGTATGAAATGGATTTAGCAATGATTTCTTGAATATAAATTTAAAAGCATAGGCAACCAAAGTAAAAATAGGTAACAGAGAGCATCAAAACTAAAAACTTTTAAATAACAAATGATTAAAAGGTAAAAAAGCCCAAAGAATCTGAAAAAAATTCAAATTATGTCTCTATATGGGTTATTAATATCCAAAATATTGAAGGATCTCTACAACTCAACAACAAAATAAAGAAGCTGATACAAAATGGACAGATGACTTAGATAAAAGTTTCTCCAAATAAGATGGGCAATAAACACATGAAAAGATGTTTAACAGCATTATCCCATAGAGAAACACAAATTAGCATCATGAGATCCCACGATACCAATTTACACCTATGAGGATAGGTTATCATTATTGTTGTTGTTGTTGTTGTTGGAGGAGGAGGAGGAGAAGGAGGAGAAGGAAAAAGTGGAGGAAGTGCTGAGAAGAAAATAACAGAGGTTGGCAAAAACATGGAGAAATTGGAATTCTTACACATCAATGGTGGAAATGTAAAATAGTGCAGCTGCTATGGGAAACAATTTGTTCCTTAAAAAGCAGAACAGAACTACCATATGACCTAGTCCAAAAAGAACTAAAAGTAGTGACTCAAAAAGATACTCATATACCAATGCTCAGAGTAATAATATTCACAGTAGTCAAAATATGGAAATAACTCAAATGTCTATTGATAGATGAATGAAAACGTAAGATGCAATGCATGCATACAATGGAAAATATTCATCTTTAGAAAGGAAGGAAATTTTGAACTATGCTGCAAGGATAAACCTGAAACCTTTATCTTAGGTGAATAAACCCAGGTACAAAGGACAAAAATAGGATAGCACTTGAGGTACTTAGAATAGAAAGATGCATAGAAAAAGCAAGTACAATAAATGTTTCCAGTGACTAAGATGAAGAAAGAATGAAGATTTTTTTTAATGAGTCTGGAGTTTCTGGGATAAAAATAGCTTTAGAAATAAATATTGGTAATTGTTACATAATACTGTGAATATAATTAATGCCACTGACACGTGCACTTACAAAGATTAAAATGCTAAATTTTGGTTAGGTACATTTCATCACAATAAAATATCAAAAATCAAGTTTATTTTAATTAGCCATTTGAAAATACTTTCTTGTTGCACACGCTTAGAACTATCACACTACATTTTAGGAAGTGTAAAAGTTAGATTAAATGGAAGTCAAGGCATATCTTTTCATATTAGAATAAATTTTGACACAGAATATTAATTACCTAAACATGCAACAAGAGCATGCAGATCTATTATTTCTTAGTAGAGCTCAGAATGAATACAGACTTTTCTTCAAACCTCAACATCTGCAGCACAGGTTCTCTTATATATCTGCTCTTATTACAAAAACATACAAACACACATGCATACACCCTTCCTGCTGTACCAGAGAAAGTGCCTCACCACACTAAAGTTTCACTTATGTTTGCTCCCTCTGAGAGAGAGAAACACAGACCTGAAAATGGGTTCCCCTCCCCAGCTTCTGCACCTGAATGCCTTAGTTGACCTCTCTATAGGTGTCTTCCTCCATTCACTTCCCTGGTGTAACCTCACCTATATTATAGAATGATTCTCTAGCCAAATCCTTATACTTTATACTTTTGAATTAAAAAACTGTTTTAGCCACCTTGCCTCTAACAGACTGATTTCTTTTGCTTCTCCTCTAGCTACTTCTTACCTGACTGCTGTTATCAAGAGGCAAATTTTCCCACAGCCTCTTTCTCCTCAGTACTTGCTCCCCTCTCCAAAGAGGAGGTCACATTGATATCAATGCCAATCGCTCTGTGTTGTTTTTTATGAACACATGACTAGAATGCATAGCTTGACACTTAACATTTCTTCATCTTGCATTCGTATTGAACAAGTAACAGTCAACAGACTAAAAAGTTTTCTGAATCTAGGTGAAGCAAATATTTTAATTACAATTATCTAAGTCTCCTCAGAACTCATTACCTCATTTTCAAAATACTGGCTTGAGAAAGCAATCATAAATACTTACAAGCTGTGGTTCCAAGATATAAAATATGGCAACAGTTAGCTCTGCTGTTAATGCCACACTCCATATCTTCTCCACCACCATGGTTCCAAATATTTGACTATTTGACCATATCTTAGTTGCTGGCTGTTTGTTATGATTGAAAACTCTGAAAGGTTCACCATTGCTGCTCTTGAATATCATGCTTTGTGGCTATATCAAGAAACACCACAATCAGCTGGTCATTGTACATCTGTAACCCCTGCACTCATGAGGCTGAAGCAAGAGGGTCATCACTAATTCGAGGTCAGCCTGGGCTTCATAGTGAGTTTGAGGTCACTGGGCATCATTATGAGCTCAAGACCAGCCTGAACTACATAGTGAGACCTCTCAAAAACCAAAACAAACCAAAACAAAAATTATAATCATATTGGACCGTTTAGAATAGACTTCAGGATGATATTACAAAGGACTTTTTTTTCCTTTGGATGTGTAATAAGAATGTTTAGCTTTAGATAAATGTACTATGATTTAAACCTGTGATCTCATTATTTGTGTGTTTAAACTTTTATACATGGTCTATAGTTAATCTTGATCATGTATTTGAGTTATATATAGGATAAATATATAACTTGCTGTTCAAGTGCTGGATACTTTTATGAATGAAAGAGATTTCTATTAGTAATCATGCCAAGACAACTGGCATAAACCAGACCTGTCCAGGGCAAACTAAAATGTGTCACTCAGCCATTTATCACATCAGGAACAGGTCCTTTTTCTATGAGAAGAGGTATCACTCTGAGTTAAATTATAGAGATTTCTTGTATAACTTGTCTTTCTAGAAAAATGATGAGACCAAGTGAAAATTTTATGCAACACATTGCTTGGCTTTATATTATATTATATTACTTAAATGCAAATATTTTACTGACTGGAATAATAGATACATATGAATTTACAATGCTTTACTAAGAAAATATTTACTGAGGAGTTCTAAGGGTACAATTTGCAATTAAAATCATAGGGTAAATATATTGTTACTTACTAGAAAGGCTTTCAAATGAATGGAAAGTTACCATGTGCCATTAACACTCAGGAGCTAGTCTAGCAAGTTAAGCAATCAATACAGGAGTTCTCAAAGGGGCTATGAGGGCATTTTGGTGACACACATTTTTGGGGGACATGGTTGTTTCTGTTAAAATATTTCCAATGAAGGACTATTTTTATAAATTGCACTGTAGTAGAGCCACTTACAAAGTAATTACTCCAGAAAAATGAATTTTTAAAATTATGTATGTACATGCACTAAGTCACTTCATATCACTGTGAGAGTGGGAAGCATGTAGGACCACATAAACAAGCAGAGTGAAAACTAATTCCCAAACACCATGTATTCTCAACACACTCAACAGTTATGGAGCTGGAGATCTGGAGCAGGACTAAAGCTGATGTTAAAAATGGACATTTCTTCAACACCCCTGGAACTTTCTCTCACAGACAGAAAGCTACAAGTGTCCTACCTGACCTCCCTCTGCCACACGAAGCACTCAGTTCCAGGGACAGTGCTCCACACAAGTTTGCTAGGAGAATCTTCATTAACACAGGAGGTAACCCCAGATTAGGAATGCCTGGGGTACTATGCAACTGTGGGATTCAGTGATTGGCAATCTCTGATTCTACAGCAAGTTCTATTTCCTAACTAGTCTCAACCACTAGCTGTGATAGCATCTCGATGAACCCTCCTACAACTGTGCCTAATTTCCCAAGTGGTTCCAAATAAAATACATTTGAAGACTACAATTCTTAAATAAAAATGATTTCTGATCGCATGGCTGAGATTGTTGATGATGGGTGAGAAGGGAGACATAGCTAGGAAGGAACAAATCTCTGGTTTCCCTTTCTCCCTGGGTGTATATATTGTCCATCTAATCCAAATTCTTCTTGTTTTCACAAACATCTTGGGCATTTGGTTTTAGAGCATGTTATGGTTGAGACATCGTGTCAACTTGAGAAGTTTAGAAGTTTAACTAAGTAACTCAGTAGATCTACATCTTGGGGTGTAGAGGGCCAGCCATTACCACTCCAGGATATTGTTTATTGTGTCAATGAGAAGTTTAAATAACTCATGGCAGGGGGCAGGGCCCTTAATTTGTAAACTTGGTCATCCTGTGCAAGAGGAGGCACGGAAGTGGTGTGAGTGCTACACCTGCCCAAGGGGCATAGCTTGCTTAACAATATAAGGAAGAAAAAGAGACTTGCTCTTCCTTTGTTCTTGCTGCTTTTGCTGTCTTCTGCAGCCTGGAAGTGTTGCCCCAGTGCCATGCCATCCTGTTTGGAGCCAGTTGATTATGGACTGAAACCTCCACAAACTGAGTTAAATAAACCTTTCCTTCCTTAATTTTGGGTGTCAGGTACTTTGTCTCAGCAATGAGAGAAAAGTAACTAAGACAGAGGACAAAGGAAAGCAGTTGCTGAAGGAAGGAAACGAGAATCAAGCACACCCATTTGTGACCTAGTATGTATAAAATCTCAAAGCCTTATACTATTTATAACTAACATAATTGCCTAAGGTCTATAGATGAGGAATATTTCCTTTGTTTATTGCTGTATAATAAATTACCTCTGATGACTGAGACTTTTTTTTTTGGTACCATCAGTTGAACTCAGGACCTTGCACTTGCCAGGCAGGCACTGCTGAGCTATATCCTCAGTCCCAACTCAGACTTTAAACAATGATTTATTAGTCTTTACAAGTCTGTGTGCTATCTGGACCCAGTCCAGTAGTTTTCTGACCCATTGGTCATGACTGAGCTTGCTCACATGGCTGCACCCCAGGTGGCTTCATTAATATGTCTGGTCCAGTGCCTCAAGTGGGATGACTAGAACCGGGCTCAAATGCATCACTGTGTACCTCAAGGTAATTGGAATTCTTAAAAAGTGACACTCAGGGCTCAGAGGGAGGGAGGGAAAGAGGGAGAAACAGAGAAAGAAAAACAGACCCTACCTGAACCTTTAAAATCTGGTCCTTAAACTAGCATTGCATCTATGCTGTCATAACCTATTAATTTTAACGAGTCACAAAGCTGGCTTTGATTTAAACAGAAGAAAATGAGATTCTGCCTTTGGATAGTATGAACAGCATCATGTCTGTAGAGTTAGTAAATATTTTTGGAGCCCTTTGGGGAGATAATCTATTATAAAGAAATTAAGTTTTAAGTTATTTCCATTATTTTTCAATTGCAAGTAATGTGGCAATGAAAACCTACTACAAATGTATTTTTCTATTGTTGATGGTGTATCTTCAGGGTAAACTGTAAGTAGAAATGTTGGGATAAAAACAGGGTGTATGCATGGCTTTATTAGGTACTGCTAGATGCCTCTGCTATAGTTTGAATATGGTTTTCCCCCCGCTAAACTCAAGCTGAAATTTAATCCCCATCCTGAGGTATTAAGAAGGCAGAAATATCATCTATGACATTTAGGGGGGGACCTTTCAGAGGTGATGGGGATTAGATAAGGTCATTAGGGTAGAGGCCCCCCCAGATTGAAATTGGTGGCTTTATAAGAAGAGAGAGAGGAGCAGAAGACACATGTGTACAACAGAGATTCTCTCTCTCTGACACACACATACACACACACACACACACACACACACACACATCTTGTGACTCCCTATGCTACCTTCGACTCTGCCAACAAGAAGACTAACACCAAATGCAACCCCTTGGATCCCACAAAGAAACTGTAACCCTGGAAGCCGGAAGGAAGACCTGGTAGATTTCTTCTTCAATCCTAAAAATTTTGTCACTGTCTCCACAGGTATAAATAAGAAAGTTCCTTCAGTGTATTGCCATACAAATCTTAAGCAGCATTTCAGACAACTTCTTCAGCAAATTTTGCTACTGGAAAGAGTTTATTCTAATACCACAGTATAAAATAGTTTCCTATGGAATTAAACCAACTAAGTTTCTAAACCAGCTTCCTTTGTCACTTGACATGCTTCCAGGTTATTTTTATCTTCTATCAGTTAGTGGGTGTTTAAAAATATTAGTCTGTGAAAACCACACAGTCCATAAAGTACAGAAAGTGATTTGGCTTTAAAAAGAATAATAACTTGTACGAATAGATAAACGCTTGAATAACTTCTTGTTTTAGGTAGTCCATGCTACTATTCCCATCTCTACATAGTGATATTCAAGACATGATTATAATTACTTCAAATAGTGTTTTTAGGGAAATAAATGACAATATATAGAAATACTATGTATTGATTTGATGTTTTTCTTACTAACCCAAGTTAAATGAATATAGACATTTTTAGGGACAAATTCTCATTTTCTTTGTTTTCCTTATGAAAATGAAGGTTGCCAAATAAGATTAACAAGTGTTTTCTCTTCCTTTTTATAAAATTTGGGTAACATGCATTATTATAGAGATTACAGCAAAGTTAACATTTTCAAAATTTTGAGTAGGTGCCTTATTTTTCAGGAATAGATTTTATTGCCTATAATTGAATTGGATATTGGAATATAAAACTAAGGACGTTAAAGTCAGCTAGCTTATTTCTTATTTTAACTTTGGGTAGCTACTATTCCAAGACTTGTTCTGTCTCGAGTGGCCCTGGAAGCTTCTCCATCATACCGTGCTACTCCACTCAGTGATACTTTGCATTTCTCTTGTTACTTAAGAAACCTCAATTTGAATATCATAGGAGAAAGGAAGCTGAAATATAAGATAATTTGGGAGTGTGGGGAGGCACACTTACCATAAATCAAGCTTTTATAACTGACTTAACACATCCAAGCCTAACCGTAAGTGGGGTACTGTGTCATTTAAAAGCTGTCATGTTTTAGAATTTTATTCTGTTCTCTAAAAAAATGACAGAACACCATAATTTTATCCCTAAGCCTGTCAACGCATCCAAATCCTGATTTGATGACTTTAAAATAACAATTGAATTGAACTGTGAGTAGGTTTGAAATTATTTCTTTTATTTGATTGCATTAGAGTGGGCCTAGCAACATATATGTAAGATACTAGTGAAGTAAATTCTGCTCAGACTGATGGCTTAATTATTATTATTATTATTATTTGTACCAGGAATCAAACTCAGGGCCTCACACTTGCCAGGCAAGCGCTGTGCTGCTGAGTTCTGTCTCTGGCCCTAATGTCTTATATTTGTTTTTGTTATGTACTTTCATGTATATTACTCTCATTAGCTCAGAAGATGTTACACATTCCTCTTTATTAATGAACTACAAACAATAAAATTGTATTCAGTGAAGCTTGTATTGTCTAGCTACAGAAACTTATGTATTAACTTCTCCAAAACTTTAAGGAAATATTATTGTCCTCTGTAAAAGCATGCCTAATGTAATCAGGATGCATAAGTAAATACCCAACACTTTGAAAGTAAATGTAACTGTTTTTTTACTGAGCTAAAAAAAGAAAAAACCCTTTTGTAGAAATATTACTAACATGATCATCTAAGCACATGCCAAATATTGTATTTTCTAATGATCAGGTTATCCAGTCTCTTCCTGAAGTTTCCTTACTTTCATAATAAAAATGGAAAGTGTTTGCTGTTCATGAGTGGCATTTTGAAGACAATCTAGCAACCTCCGGCTGCTTGTGTTCTGGAACTCCTTAAAATACTATTTTAGTTGGTGCTCTCAGCATGTAGCACAGACTCAATTTTTCATTCATTCATTCATTTATTCATTCAACAACTGCTTATTGCAAAACTAGTATTTAAAAAGTAATATTGGAATGCAACCATTATCACTGATGTACTTACTATTAATCTAGCAGAAGGAAAAAAATAAATTGTCACTACATTAACAACAGAAACAATGAACTGCAGTTATTTATGCTTCTGGAAGCAGGAGCATAATTCACATGAATGGAAAAAATAAAGATCTATACTTCTTCCTTACACTCACATGGACAGGGGTGTATTAAAAAAGAACCTGAAATACCTAAGATTTGGTACTTATTTTGTTGCTAAAGATTAAAGTCCAAAATGATCGATTTTTTTCAGTGCACTACTTTATTTCTGACAATACAAAGGAAAACCCTCAGCCATGTAGGAGATGGAGGAAAACATTGCTCTGTGTGAGAATGAAAGAAAAGATGGTTCCTTTCAAGGACTGGCAAAGAAGGATGTTTGTATCAACCTGCCCATAAAGAGAAACTATAATGCTAGGCTTGAATATACAGGCATATTGCTAAGGAGAAAAGATAACCCAGACAAGAGAACTTAGCATTTGAGAATGATTTTTCTCCGACGCTTGTGCCGTATCTGGAGCAGCCACTTAGGCGGAGAACCTGACCGTTGTTTTAAAATGACTCGTGGAACTGCAAGAACAAAATGGATTTCAGAGCTACCAGTCAAGAGTGATTTTGATCAATCCAACTCAGTAGATATTTGAAGAAATGCTGACCTACAAGTTCATTAAACAAAAACTAAAACTCAGTTTTGAATTGCCTATACTTCTGACTAGGTTCAGACTTATTGGTGCTACAAGTACCTCTGCAATATAAGTGAGCCAGAAACAAACATCATTTCTTTCTGGAAAAAAAAGGCAACTTTGCCAAAAGCCTCAACTCAACCCTAAGTTCTTTTCCTATATCATGTCCCATACTCAATCAAAAATATAAGGAATGTAAGAAAATAAGATCATGTCAGTGGAAACTGAACAAAACAACAGGATATACACATAAACACATGAAAACTGAGTTAGTAAAAGAAGACCTCACTGACGATGAAATAATTTTGATTAATGAATTCAATGAGTTAAAATATACAATTAAATTTTGGCAAATCATTGAATGCTATAAAAGTTCCAAAAGGGAGCCAATTGTAGACTCAAAACTGAAAAATTAAACTCATGAATGGGACTTAATACAATTTTGGACATAACTGGAGATAAATTCAGTAAACTGAAAGACTGATGATATTAAAACATGCAAACAGCCACACAGAGAATGAAAATTACAGAAAAATTAAGGAAGTATTGAAGAACCCTGTGTGAATATAATGAAAATATCATAGTTGTGTATAACTGGAATTACAGGTTGAAAAGAAAGAAAATGAGCCAGAAGTACAAATTAAACGAAATGACTGAAAATGTTGTTAATCTTAGATGTTATTAAATCATGGTTTCAAGATGTACTATACTGCAAACTCTATCTAGAAAAATACACCTGAATACACACACACAAACACACACACGTGAACACACACACTCACACTTAGGCACTGCATTACTTTCCAAGTTTACTGCCACAAACTTAGTAGCTCAAAACAATAGAAATGTATTCTCTGTGGCTCCAAAGGCCAGTAGTTCAAAATGAAGGTATTGGCTGGGCTGTGTTCTCATGAAGGGTTCTAGGGATGAACACTTACTTGCTCTTTCCTACTTTCTAGTGTCTCCTAGAACTATATAATGTTTCTTTTCTTGTAGCTGAAGCTGCACAGACCTTCACTCTGCACATAACCTTCTTCTCTCTGTCTCTATGTGTCCTTTGTGTCTTATAAGTGCATTCACATTGGGATTAGGGTCTACTGTGTTCCAATATGATCTCATCTTGATAATTACCATAATTAGTTTGAAAAATACCCTATTTCCAAATAAGGTCACATTCTGAATTCTTGATAGACATGACTTCTGGAAAAGACACTATTAAACTTTAAGTATATAGTAAAAAAATCAGTGAAAATAAAGAACAAAGGACAAATAGTTCCAAGTTTTCATAGAAAACAAGACAAATTACCTTACAAATAGAAATACAAGACTGATAGCTGACTTTTCAAGGCAAAAGAAGACAGAACATGGAATTACAGTTTTACAGTGATTAAGGAAAAGTGTTGCTTAATATAACTATTGTTATATTAAGAAAAAATATTTGAAACAGAATATTTGTCTGGTTGAGACAGAGGATATTTCAGAAAAAATATAACAAAAATATAAAGAAATACCCTTGCAAAAAAGGCTATCATATGTGTTCATAACTAGAAGAAAATTAGTCCATATGTAAGGTCAATCTTTCAGGGACATATAAAGTCATACTATGTGGGTAAACTTAAATAAATGCTAACTATATAAAGCAATAATAATTTTTCAAGATATTTAAAAGGATGCACAGATACACATGTGTGTACATGAGCACAAATACATAGATTTAAAAATATGAAAATAGAGCTGGATATGTAGCTCAGCAGTAGTTCACTTGCTTGCACAGCTCAAGGCCCCGGGTTTTATTTTTGGCACTGAAAAAATGAACATATTATCAAATATCAAGGTAGACATTAAAGCAAATATCACTACTGGTTTAAAAAAGAAAACCTATAATATTAAAATAAATAATTCATCTGGAAAATTAATAATTAAAGTTTATATGGCTATAAAAACAATATTATTTTGAATATATCTGAAATAAGGAATAGTCAGCGTATCACACTAAACATTTCCAATACAATTTTAGCATGTAACGAACAAGGAAAAATTAGAAAATTTGAACAAAATTAAACTTGTTGATCCACAGAAAACCACTCAAACAATTGTAGAATGTCCAACCATATATATGTACACACACAGATACACAGACCATTTACAAAAATTAATCATTATTTTGCAAATAACATCTAAACAGTTTCAAATAGAATTTTACACTGGAAACATGAATAGTGTATTCTTTTACCACAGTAAATTAAAGAAATAGATACAAAAAGGATTTTTAAATCTTCAATCACATAAAAAAAGTATTTGAATGAAATGAGCTTATTTTTCAGATTACTTCCTGAGGCTAGTATAATACTGATACCAAGACTAAAATGTATAATACAAAGAAAGAAAATCATAGATTAATTTCTCTCAAGAATATTAATTTTAAACCTCCTCAAAAAAATTAGCAAAGAAAACCAATAATACTTTGAAAAAAAGCACAAATAATATATCATACTGAAGTTAGGTTTATTTTCATAAAGCAAAGTTGGTAGCTCATTTAAACAGCAATACTGTTTATTTACCAAATTAACAAAATAAGAGTTCAAAATACATGTTATAATCTGTCATATTATGATAACTTCAGTTCTGCTTAAAGACTCATACCATACTAGAAAGAAAAGAGGATATCCTTACTTTGATAAGTATTATCTATCTAAAAAGGAAAAAGAGGCCTCTCTGCCACCCTGGGAACCTCAGTAAGGCAAGAGGGAGGGAACAAACCCTGTTCATCACCTCTCTACCATCAAGGGAACCTTGGGAAGCTGTGCAGGAGGGCAGAAATCATAACCATCACCTCTCCACCACCCTGAAAACCTTGAAAATGTCAAGACAAATTAGCAGAATGCAATCTCAGACCTCCAGGTCACCCAGAACAAGGTTAGATGACATCCACAGAGAATAAAGTGGAAGTCACCGCCTGAAATTTCTGAAATGAAAGCAACTGAAATAAAGAAACAACTCCAGGAGGCCGTAGGGGAAATCAGATCAGAAATAATCTCTCAGGTTAAAAAAGAAATGACAACCATAATGAAAGAATTCCAGAATATATGTAAAGAAGACACAGATAAAAATGTAGACGAGCACAGGAAAACAATGGAAACCTAGAATGAACAATATAGGAAAGAATTACAATCCTGAAACAGATTCATAGAGATCTTCAAGAAATTAAAAATTCCCCTGAAAGCTGGCAAAACTGATTGAACAAAACTGCAGATAGACTTTCAGACCTTGAAGACAGGATTTCAGCAAGCATTCACAAAAGGAAAGGTCTCATAAAAATAATGAGGAACCAGGAAATAACATAAGACTGATACATATCAATGAAAAAGCAGGAATCAACACAAATGACATAAGAAGATTATTTGTAGAAGTAATAGCAAAAATATCCCAAACATAGGAAAAGAATCTGATGTACAGATAGATGAGGCATACAGAACTCCAATTAACTGTAACCAAAATAAATCTACATCCAGACATACAATAATCAAGATCCCAGAGATTCAGCACAAGAACAGAATATTAAAAGCTGTTACAGAAAAGAAACAGATCATGTATAAAGGAAAACCCATCAGAATCATGGCAGACTTCTCAACATAAACCATCAAGTCAAGAAGAGCTTGAAGTGAACTATTTCAAGTCCTGAAAGAAAACAACTTCCAACCAGGTTGACGTACCATGCAAAACCATACAACTAGTTATATCTAGAGCATATAAAGAATTGTGACAACTCAGATTCCCCCAAATTCAAAAACCCAATCCAAAAATGGTCATCTGAGATGAATACACACTCCCCAGATGAAGTAATACAAATAAATACGTAAAAAATGTTCAACATTATTGGTCATTTGAGAAATGCAAATTAGAACACTGAGATTCCATCTCACTGCAAAAATAATGACTATCATCAAAAAAATCCAATAACAAATGCTGGCAGGGGTGTTGGGAAACAAGAAACTTTCTCCATTGTTGTTGGAGTGTAGACTGGTGCAACCACTATGGAAGTTGATGTGGAGATTCCTCAAAAAACTAACATTAATGGTCATATTCAACCCAGTTATTCTCTTTCTGGGTACTTTTCCAGAGGATTGAAAACATCATGCCACATGATATATGTGCACTCATGTTTATAGCAGTATAATTTGCAATAGTTAAATCTTGGAAACAACCCAAATGCCTATCAACTGAGGAATGAATAATTAAGATGAGGTATTTTTATACAATGGAGTACTACTCATCTATTAAAAAAGATAAGCTCAAGGTTTTATAGGTAAATGGATGCAACTAAAGACTGTACTCATAAGTGAAATGAATCAGACTTGCATGTGTAACCATCATATTGTCTCCGTAGTGTAAAAAGCTGAAAGAATAAATAAGATCTAAAACATACCATAGATCTGTGAAAGGGAAAGAAACTGCTCAAAAGGAAAGAACAGGAATAGGGGAAAGAAGAAAAAAGGAAGGAAAAGACAATATAAGATAATTATACTACTCATTTTATTAGTTCATTGAAAGGAATAAATAGTTCATGCTTATATTGTTTGATAAATTTTGCTTGCCTATATCTGGTAATCTGAGCAACTATTTTGAAGAAAACAATATGCAATATAATAACCATTGCTAATTTCCTATCATCTTGTTTTGAAATTCTGTATCCTTTTTATTTTTTTTATTTTGAAAAGAATACAACCAAACAAAATAAAACAGAATAGAGTCATTCACAACAAAACACTGAACATGGTACATGACTTCTAAACAAAGTAAAAGACAATCAATAATGGCTATCATAATGCCTCTTATTATCTGCAATATTATCTGCAGTATTATTGCAATTATCTGCAATATTATCTTATTATCTGCAATCTGCCCTTACCATCAGGGATAAATAAAATCAAACAAAGTAAAACAAAATAAAACCAGTAAAAAAACAAAATAAAACTAACAAAGCAAAAAGATGCAAGCAATACACAATTTCAGGATACTAGTAAAACAGCAGTGGCTATCATAATGCTTCTTGTTATCTACAGAATGGTTGCCTATACCCTCAGACATAATACAATCAAACAACACAGAATAGAGCAAAATCAATCAAAACAAAACAATGAAAGCAATGAAGGTTTTGAAACAAGATAATTGGAAATTCTTGATGGCTGCAATTATATATTTTTT
>RJWT010020140.1:0-18092 GCA_004365215.1 Cuniculus paca
AGTACCAAAGAAGGAAAAAAGAAGACAGTGAGAACAAAAGATGGTAAGAATGGATAACGAGTAGCTGAAGAGAAGGAAGGACCAAGGCCAAGGTCCTAGAGATGAGTCAGGCTGGGGAAAACACAGGTACCAAGTGCTGCTGTCATGTTGAGGACAACAGGGATTAAGATCTAACCCACGGGTTTCACAGCATGGAAGCCGGTGATGATATGAGTGGCCACATCCAAACAGTCAACCCAAAAAGAACTTCAACATGTGCACTAAATAACTATTTTCATGTTTGTTGCAGAGACAGGGCAACCTCTACCCTAAACCCTGCAAAACTACACAATATAAGAGGTATTAGAGACTGACTGGACAACAGAAGCCCAGATAACCCAGGTGTGGTGGTGCATGCCTGTAATTCCAGCACTTGGGAGGCTGACACAAGAGGATTGCAACGTGTTCAAAGCCAGTTTGAGCTACATAAGGAGTTCAAGGACAATCTGAACTGCATAGTGAGATGCCATCTTAAAAAAAAACTCGAATAAAATAAACATATAAAAGAAGTGCAGGAAATCTAGACCCTGTTCTACTTGGTCCCCACGATGCTAAAGGTCCTATGGAAGCACCCCAGAAGGAAGGGGTACCACATGGTGACTGAAATCTGATCGTCAGGATGCTGATAGTGATCTCCTGCAGCTGCATAGTCACCTCCTTCTGTTCAAGCACTATTTTGGCATGGATCTTCAAGAGGGGAATCTAATTGACTTTTGCTTGATTTCATCTACTTTCTGAGCAAATACTTGACCATGGTTAGACAAAGCAAGGCAACTCCTACGGAGGGCAGGTACAGACAGGAGAGTCCAGTGTTCCAGAATTTGCACAGTGTGACAATTACCTGCCTGCCACAATGAGAAATGATATGGATTTGGAATCCTTTTGCACACTCTGTGAAGGAAGACCTAAACTTTCATACAGATACCTCAAACCAATTTTTTATTTGTAGCAGTTAGATTATTTTCCTCTCAAAATGAGATTCATGTACAACTAGTTTTCAACAATATATATTTTGCAAATTGAAAGTTTTGATAATGGGCAAAGAAAAATTTTAAAAACATAGTTTTAATTATTAAATTTATTAAGTTACATTTTCCATGTATAAATGATTACGAAAGTGGATCAATAAACTCTCATGCCGATTAAATTATGTGAAGAGTTTGCATCATCATTAAAATGGCTCCGATTTACCTTTTGTCTTCAAAAAATCATTAGCTTTTCAATTACAATTTCATTCTTACTAATGTTCTGGTGAAGTAGGTTATATGCATTACAGATATAGGGTAATTAAAGTACAATGCACTTTAAGAGCTGGCCAATACAGAACACAAGCTGTTTACAAAATATCTTCTACCATTAGAAAACCTCAAGACACATAAAACACTATAAAAAAGGTTTAATTGATTTTTAAATTTTGATTGTATTGGGAAATTGCTTTCTACTTCTGTTTCAAATAATTTAAATTAGTTACCAGTCCACAGAAATGCTATGACAGCAGAATTTTTCTAAGGGCATGTATTTGCTTGACTTTCAACCCTCTCCAAGTCTGATGAGCTGGCCACTGTCACTCTTTCAGAGTTGAAAGGTGCTGGCATGCAAATTTCACTCACACGTGCTCCTTACTGCTCTTGCTAACCAATATTACTTCTATTTTAGACTGGAAATGTTTTATTTTACATACTTGAGACTCACTCATTTTACCTCATACAGTACTTACCATTTTCACTGCTCTTCATTCCTTTCTTATCGCTGACATCATCTGAGATAATTTTCTATCTGCTTGAAGATCATCCTTTGGTATTTATTGTCTTCTCTATGGATCTGCATGTGACAACTCTATGGTTTTATTTTCATAAAAATGCCTACCTCAATTTCATTCTTAAAAGGTGTTTCTGCTGGATATAGATCTTCATGGTTTTTGTTGTTGTCATTGTTTGTTTTAGTTTTTTGAGATACAGTCTCTTTACATAGCTCAGGTGGGCCTTGAACTACTATGTAGCCTAGGCTGACCTCAAACTTACAGTGATGCTCCTACGTCAGCCTCCTGAGTACTGGGATTGCAGGCACATTCCACCATGCCCAGCTAGATTTTTGTGTCCTTTGGGGCACTGAGGATAACACTTTGATGTTCCCTAGTGTTTTTTTTTTTTTTTGAGATTCTGCTGGAATCTAAACTGTCCATTTAATTGTTGCTCCTTTTTTATATCCTTATGGCAACTTTAAAAATTTCTACTGTCTATGGTTTTCTTTAGTATTACTATGATTTGTCTAAGTAAGATTTTTCTTTTGTTTAAAATTCTGCTAGGGATTCTCTGGGATTCCTGACCGTAGGCTGAGGTCTTTTATCACTTTGAGTTGGTGATTTATCATATCTTAAAAAATGGCTTCTGACCTTCTCCCTCTGCTTCTTCTCAGGCTCCTATTACACAAACATTAGGCTGTATGTCTTCTGTGGCTCACCTGCCACCCCCTTCCTTATGTTGCTGCAAGCTTCATTTTAGTATTTTCTTTTGGCCTATCTGTAGTTCATTAATTCTGTTTTTACCTCTGAAGTTTCCAGTAAATGTCACTAGGAAAATCCTTGTTTCTCCTTTAAAAAATGGAGGTACCACCATCCAATGCTAACCACATGAAGATACAGATGAGATACTAGGTGCAGAACACCCTGCTTGCTACATAAGGACCATCCAAGAGAATGACATTCTCTTCCTGTGTCTTGCCTTTACAGGAGGCTGCTGTAAGATCTCACAAAACCTATCTTCAAGTTTTCATATCTGCAGCCCACCTGAATATGTGACAGTGGTGGCCTCCTTGACTGCACGCGCAGCCCACTCCTCTGACCCATCCCTTCTCTGAGTATACAGTTCCGAATAAAGGTACTGGTTCTAGAGCCAGGATGCTATGTGCAAGTCCTGTGCCTGCCTCTTCCAGGTTTCAAAACCTGAAGTTTCTAAGCCTCTCTGTGCCTCAGTTTCCCATCTGTAACATGAGAGAGAAGAATAGCATTCACTCCCAGGCTCTGTTCTTCCTAAGCGCTTGAGACAGTGCTATAACAGTCAGTATGGACTGTAATTCCCTAACACAACTGATGGCAGAACGGGTTTCAAGTATATCCTTGGCTGATGCCAGAATACAAAAGGATAGCCAGAAGAGCTGCCAGTCCAGAAAGGGTCTCCACTTATGTAGTGGAAGGCAAAGTGTCACTCCAGACCACTTTTAAACTCTCCACTGGAAGTCTAAAATGCCTCCCCAAGAGCCCAGGACAGACCAGAACATTAACTGGTCACTGGCCATAGTGTGGCCCACTGCCCTAACCAAAAAGAGACTCAGGCCCTTCCAGCAGACAAGGGGACTCCACAATGCTCCATCTATCCTGTCTGGGGTGGAGAGAGGAACATAGCATGGGCTACTTGTGCTTCCAATCACTCACAAAACGGCCTCTTTTTCACCTCTCTTCTGAGGCTAAGTCATGAAGAAACCTTACGGGAAAAATGTCCAAAACTAGCTACCTTCCACTAATGGCCTTGTTATAAATTAGACCTTACTGACAAAGATCAAGGAAAAGTGACACCCATCAAACGATCCAGCTTTTTGCACTTTCTATGAGCCAGCACTGCCGTTCTGACCTCAGGAGTATCTATCATTCTTCTTATTAAAAAAAAAAAAGATACTGCCAGGACATCAGTTTCCATAAGACAAAGAGCAGGGGTAGTGTGGGGGAGAGAAAAGCCAATATGCTGCCTACTAATGGGGTGTTACAATGATGAGGGGGACACTGCTGCAGGGTCTTGCAGGCCAGTGGGGATGGCATTCACATGAACTAAGGCACAAGGGTGACATGTTGGAGGTCAACAGCTTCCTTGCTTACTGGTTAAGGTCTTGTAGGTGACTGACAATACCTTGTGGCAGGCAAAGGGGTATGGAGCCTGATGTCACTAACTACCAAAGCTGAAGCAGAAGACAGCTGTGGGGAGGAAAGGCAGGAAGCATAGCAGAACACCAAACTTTAGTGAAGGCCAGAGGTGAAAAGATTTCCTGGGAAGAGGGTTGTGACCTTGGGGGTTTCCGAAAGACACTCCTGAGAGAGACCCTAGTGAAGGAAGTAGAAGAAAAGGATGGAACAGGACATGTGTAGAGACCAAAGCGGTAGCAGGTGGCCAGTGAGGTCTGGGCCCCAGTTGGTGACTGGGCCAGACAGGGAAAAAGGACAAGACACCACAAACGATGGGGGCAGGAAGCTGCTGGCAGAGAGTAAACCCAGCAACGAGGGCATAGTGCAAGATCAGAATGGAATGAGAACAGCTAAACTGGTGGGACACAAGTTCTACCCACATTAGGAGCTTAAGTACACAAAGTTATTATGATGAAGACACCAAGGTCTCCATGAACTAATGAAATGCCAATGTATAAACAATGATGAAGAAAAATTAGAGTGAGAACAAAGAAAATGGTAGAAAGTATTCTAGAATTCAAAATCAAAAGTCAAGTAATGAAATTATAACCATATGCTCCCAAATTTCACTGCAAGTTATAAGTCAAAAAGACCAGGTGGACCACTTTTACCTCCTCCTGCCTCCAAAGCATATACAGGGCAGGTAATCAGTGGAGAGCAACATGTGGTCCCATATCCGCAGAGCTTTACCAGTTTGCTGACATATTAATGACATACTAACAGTGTTCTGTGAACACATGCACAATACTGGCCATAATTCTCCAACTGCTCTCAAGGACAGGCTGGTTCCACTGAAGCATTACCATCAGTCCCTCAGGGTCTGCTCTTTGGGCTCCTTGATTAATCATTTGTTTTATTAAATAAGACGTAGAGCACCCCTCCTTTATGCATAGATGTACCAACAAATCTGAAGTTGCAAGGTGAAGAATAAAGTGCACACACACTCCCTCGTTACAAAAGGAAAAAACCATGGCCGGGACACAGTACACAATGTCCTCACTAGACCACTTACCAGTCACTTGCAAGCCAGTGCTACTTACTGCCTTTCTGCCCCTCAGGCTTTCCACTTATATTCTGGGGATATAGCCAAGTTTCTACAACAATGTCTGGCAGGTGAAACATGCTCAGTACAAGCTGGCAGCCAGGGGTCATGTGTCAGAACACAGTGATACTTAGAGAAGGCCACAGAAGTCAACCAAACCACAAGTGCTATCAATAAGGGCTACAAGCACGGAACTGTTCAAAGCATAAGTAAAATCGGCAACAAGCTCTTAAATCCTACTGAAGAGAAAAAGAATGTCAGGAGAAATGATAAGTCCCTCTAATACTCCCTGTGCATATTCACATCTGGGTTGAGAAATATCAGTATTCTTTTGTTTCCCTGATCACACTTTAATTAAATCTCTAGCCTACTATTTAAAATAAGGCCATTATGGAGAGTGACCAAGAATTTCATCATTCCCTGTTGAGTATAAAATCAATCACTTAAGATTTTATGACATAACCTCTGAAGAGTTTGAGGTTGAAAGATTTGATGGCTCTGATTTTGGCCAAAAGGAATCTTCGAGATACACCACTTCTGAGGCAGAAATCACCCACTCTGTTTCCACGTTTTCTTCTAGTAGCAGCTCAGCAAGCTGCAGCTTTGAATGATGATCACAAGAAGACTAAGAAACTATAGAGAGGCAAAGGGCTATCACACACCATGGCAGAAATGTGAAATTCTCATGCTGAAGCACTGATGAAACTTAAACCTGAGATTTCCCTTGAAATTTCAAAAACAAGACATCAGGCATGCTACAGCAGCTATATCAGGAAGGCATCACCCATAATGAGTGCCTCTGGGCTATCCTCCTGCACAGGCCTCTGGCCACCACCTCATCCTCACTATTGAACCCTACAGACATGAAAGAAAAGAGAAAACCCACTAAGAAACTTTGTTTGATGTTACTTACAAATAAAAAAAAATAACAAATACTTGTAAAAGTTACACCTGAAAAATCTCCACTCCAACTTACATTCAATGTACTTAGCAAAAAGGTCAAGGCTCCAGAATGTGCTGGATAAATAAATGCTGGTGAGGTGGATGAATCACTGGAGAACTGGCGCATGGCAGCGAATGAATAAACTGCAAATGCGTCCCAAACCCCATTATTTCCCCTTTTCCAGGAGCCCAAGATTCATGTCCTCGCATGCCGCCAGTTCATTACTGAGAACTACCATCCCTCTTCCGGCGCACGCCAGGCAGAGCACGCAGCCCCTTGAGGACCCTTTAATGTTTAATTCCCCATCATCCGCTCCACTGAACAGCTTAATCTCTGCTTGTATGATCAATACTATATCAGTGTAAATTAAAATGACAATTTTAAAGTAATTAAGCCTGTTAATGCTCGATTCAAATGTCATTATTTGCACAGGGGATTGAGGAGAAATCACATCGTGTCTGGGGTGACAGGAAGACATCTATGCCTCCTCATCCCTGCTTCGTGGTGCCACTGGAGGCTTTAGCAAAGCGGATTAACTTCTGCCTTGCCCTGCCAGGGTGCCTATCCAATTTCTAAAGAGGATAATGCAATTTGATGAATTTAATTCCAGCTACAAACTCAATTATTGTGATAATAGATGAAAACTGGGAGGAGACTCTAACAAGACCCACGTCTTTACAAATACACGTACCTCCACAATGGGACACAACAGTAATGGCTTGATTTGATTTGTCCTCTCTCTTTTGAAAACCCTTTAAATAATTATGATGGTTGGAAGGACAGCCAACATTTATTAAATAGCCTAGCTATAACCCAAAAGGGACTGTGGCTTAGACAATTTTCGTTACAATGGAAGCTTTTGCTGTCCTGAGCATGTACAGCAGCATTTATGAGACAAGCTCAATTGCATCATTACATTACTGGACTCATAAATAAATATATAAAACTTGCCAGCCACAAACGAAACTGCCTTGTCCAATGCCAACTGCTCTGGCCCTATCTCAGAAAACAGCAGCCAGGTATCTTTTTTTCTGAGTAGCAGTGTACATGTTGGGGCAGGGTGGAGGGTATTTAATACAAAGAAAATTAAGAGAAAAAATCACCTTTACCCTGCTGTGACTCCCAGAACACTGAGTGCACCGTAGGCATCAGATTGCCTCTGAAGCTCTCCACATAGGAATGCTCTCTATTCGAGGGCTGGGAGCTGCACAGCACACACTAGGGGCTGCTTCACGGACAGCTACAATTGCCAGGCTTCATCCATTAAATCAGCAATAAAAATTGACAACCAAACATTAATTTCAAGATGAAGAGCAAAGTGTAACAATTTCCGTTTGAAAGATGTTTAAGCACTGTATGGCCAATCTTTCAGGGCTTTCTCAGACAGTTCCACCCACTCCAGCAGGAACCAAAGGGAAAGAAGCCCACACCACAAGGGCCCTGCCTCTGGATCACACCGCCTGCAGCCATCTGTGTCAGGTCATCTGACAGCTATGTTTTCTTCTCTCAAACCCATAGTGTGTACTTTTTTTTAATTAATTAAGTTCATTGGTACATTTTAGGTATACATAGTGACCACATTCATCATAGGCAATTTGTACCTGTACATAATATAACTTGATTTTCTTTCCCATTCCCCTACCCTTTGTTTAACCCCTCTTCCCCTCTTTATTTACAGAAGTTTTGTTTCCATTTTTTCCTTCTTTTCTCATTTTTTTCTTTTCCCTTTCTTCCTTCCTTCCTCCCCTTCCCTAGTTCCCCTTCCCATTTGGACAGTTTCTTCCTATTTCACAGTATCTATTATACACGATACATACTTTACTTCTCTAAATTTCAAATTTCCATTACAAAAGGAAGCTTACAGTGTCATTTCTTCACCATATCACCTGTAGAGCTGAAAGGACCTATCTCTTCCCTCTTCTTTGTGTATAAGGACCTCACAATTCCTTGTTTCCCTTGGCTGGCAAAAAATCAGATTTAAAACCTATAGAACTATGCAGTATGTTCAAACAGATTTCCCTTTTTAATAGTCTAAATATAAGTATCTCTGAGTATAAGATGAGAAACTACAGAGAATAAATAATACATTAAAAAATATAATCTGAGAAAAACTGTCAGAAAAGCCAGGCATACAATTATTTGACTTTAACACAAATATAAGAGAATAACAGGGTTATGACATTCTGCCTTTTAACCAGGGGAAAAAAATTACTGTGAGAGAAATCCCTTAAAATCCCACTATTTTCCTTTACAATAATTAAAAATCAAGTCTTTCCCCAAAAGACAATAGACACAGAATTGAAGGGAAATGTGGAATAAAGGGTTTTTTTTGCGGGGTGTGGGAGGTGGTATTTTCATGACTCTGAGAGGTGGTTTTCCTGTGTTTTAATGGCTGTGTTACAGTAGCGGCTGATGTAATTACATTTAAGAAAGTACTTTTTGGGTGGAGGTGAACTGTTTGGAGACATTACCCTTTAATAAGAACACAGGACACCTATGGAGGTGAGACACTACTATGTGTGATGAGGCACAGATATTCCAGCCTGTGTAGGAAAGAGCTGTGTTAGACACTTCTGTAGCTGCACAGGCTGGATGTTAGCACCACCACTGTAGACAGTTCCAAGCAGGGAGGGACAACCTCTGACTATCTGGCCCCTCTTTGCAGGGATATATAGAGCTCCCTACAGACAAGATCCCATTAATGTGGGGAAATCTCAAGCAGCATCAACCACAGAATGAGGCCACAGGGACCACAGCCACATGCTATTTCTTCCTGGGTTTATGTTTTCATTCTCTCCATTGCAAACATGACTGTGCTTAAAATTGCAAAGCCTAACAGACACAAATCTTTAAAAGATGATGACCAAAAAGACCAATGGCCACACTGCAATTACACCACACAGCAGTAAGCCCTGACCACACCACTGAACAGGCAGCTACCTCCTAATGAACAGCTGCATCTCCCTCTTAGGCTGTGACCATGGATGTGTTCAGAGGAACAGACTAGTGTGCAATTGGTATCTGGCCAGATGGTGAGGCTCCTAAGGCTCTCGTGGACAGATTGTCTAAACCTCTGTGCTGGGAGCTAGGCTGCTGTGGGACTGTAGTGATGACACAGTGACCTAGCCATTGGTGCTGTGCAAGTATGCACATATGTAGATCCTGCAATCTTGGCCGATCACAGGAAAACACTGAGATCATCAGAAAAGAAGACCTGGAAGGACACTGGTCCACTTGAAAACACGTGACAGGACAGTAGCCCCTGGAAACACCCACCAGACATAGGGCTCACCTAGCAAGTCAGGAGTTCTTCCTGTGCAGCCCACTTCTAGTGGTGTCAGCCCATCCTATGAATTAGCCTCAGCAAGGTTGAGGACTCAGGTCACAGGCTCTTGTACCTTAATGTAAGCCTGGTTGGTTGCTGGATTATAGTGCTTGGCCTCTATCAGAAGCATGGAAGTCGCCCAGGGAAGCCTTGGTATGGGTGAGGCAAAGCTAAGAGTTCACCAGAACTCCACAGAAAATACTGTCTAGGCAAGCAAGTAGCAGCTTACAACAGGACTCCAGAAGTGAAATGCCACTTGAGGCCAAATGAATAGAATGAGCAGCTACACAGTGAACTGGTCAGGACTATTTTTTTTTTTTAATGTTCACTGCTTCAGTGATTTTCTGTCAAAAAATGCTAACGAGCATGAAAGTCCTTAAGAGCTTTACAATCTTTCAGTTTGTTCACCAATATATTTCCTGCTGTGTATTTGTTTCCCAGGCTTGTGTGACATGGCTCTCGATCATGCTTGTCTGCTGCCTGATGGATCAGCCACCACTGGGCGACTGAGCCAGCCTCTGGCAAAGAGTCTTACAAATTTCCCACCAGAGAGCACAACACGAGGGATAGAAGGATGGCTGCATAAGGTCCTACACAGTAGGCTGGCCTGGAAAAATAGGATCAGGGGACCCCAGGCCTAGGCTGCCCCACCCACACTGCCCTCCTGCCTACAGCCAAGGACCCCGGCTCACAGTTCACTGGCACAGCCACCTCATGCCCAGTGGCCTTAAAGTCTGTAGGGGTAAAAGGGAAAGCCAAGACAAATGCACTGCCAGAAGGGCTGTTAGCAAAATGGACATGTGACCTGTCTTCATTTCTCAGGAGATCACATGCCAAGAAATGGTGTAAGCCAAGGGGTGAGAACAACCGGGGTGGGGGTGGGGAATGGACAAGGTCAAAGGACACAGGGGTGATAATTAACTAAGGTGTATATGGAGACACATGCCTGTTCCATGCAGTTACCAGGCCCCGTGCTTCCTCCCAGGCCCTTTTCCTGTGCCACCTCTTCACAGCACACCTGCTGGCACCCAAGTATAGGTGGGAGTATGAAATACAAGACTGGTGAAAATCTTCACACCTTTTGTGACAGATGGGTTCACCCTATCCTAGAGCACAGCCTAAGAATGAATCCAGATTCCAGACATGCAGACGGTTTTCCTTACGAAGAGATGGGGACATGGTACTGACAGTCCATAGCAGGCCACCAGTAAGCCAGGCTGTCAGCTTGGCAGGTGGCTCCCAGCCAGGAGCACAGGAAGGGCTGCCAACAGCTGCCAGACAGAACCCCACACCCAAGCCAGAATGCAGGTCCTGGCTGCAGACACAAACACATGTGTTATATGCCCAGCTTAGCCCTGGGGGGACACCTGCAGGACAGATACATACCTATAAGCTCAAAGCTTACAATGAGAGAAAGAGAACAAAAACACTGAACCTTAAGAGTTAAAAAGGCCAGAGGAAGACACTCTGCTGTGCACTGGGGACCTGTGACTACAGACTTACTCAAGATGACTTAACCATGTGGAAATAGACCATTTTGGGCATACAATTCATATACAACTCAGTGAACTGACTACAAACCAGAAGACAACTCCAGCCTGCCCAGAGCATGAAGCAAATGTGGGCTAACATAAACCAAGCTACTTTCATTGGGTGGGAATAATGTCACATTCCAAATCAAGATAGTCTTTACCTGACCCTAAAGAATGTCTTTTCAATGTAATATTATAATATCTGCATATATATATATATATAAAACTAAAATTATCCACACTCTGCTGTTATTTCTTGTGGAGTACTCATTTTCCTTATTCATAAGACACACAGAACAATTTGTACAATTTGTACATAGTTTACTTATAACAAATATTTCCCTTTTCAATTAAATCATTTCAGTTTAACCACTTACAAGCCATTAACCACATGACCAGATAAAATATGACAGCATTATGATGTATAACTGGGATTCATAAAATTGCATAAAATATATAATGAAATGAGTTCTGACATGCCAATATACCCATGAAGCTATTACCACCACCAAGACACAAACACCCATCACTCCCAAAAGTTTGTGTCCCTTTATCTTTATATAATTCCTTCAGTCCCACACCAGCCCATCCCTAACAAATCATCATCTGCTTTAAATTGGTTTGCATTTTTAAGAATTTTATATGCTCATTGTCCAGTTTATTTAATTGGGCATAATTATTTCAACAGTTCACCATACTGCCATATAATTCATATACAACCCGATGGACCGACTATACATGAGTAAGCTGCCTTTTCATCACCGTGCAGTGATACGGCCTGTCAGCCTGGGACTATCTGGCTACTGCAGTTTTTGGCTAGTTTAAATTTAAAGGTTGCTATGAACACTGGTGTGCTAATCTTTGGAATGCACTTGTATTTTTCTGAGGAAAACACAAAAGGAACAGATTGGTCAAACTGTAGGTGCACTTTTAAGTATTTTAACTTATTTTGTGCCATGAAAGTAAAACATAAACCACAGCTTTAGATACAGTACTGACCAATTTTAAAAACACTAAATGATTATTTGCACACATTCCTCATCTTTAATTTTACATCTTGTTATACAAAAGTACTGTTAACACACACAGTTCAAACTCCTCACAAGCCTATTTGTCAAGAAGCAAGATGACACAGTATCATAGCACAGCACAAGATGTTTCCTTTAAGGAACAGTATCAGGGATTGTTAGTAAATGGTTATGCACAGACTGATTTGGAGGGTAATGCTAAACATTTCTCATAAGACATGTGGCACACATACACTAACAAATGGGAAACGTAACTTGAACATAAAGTGTTACTCTTTATGGTTTAAAACTCTGGGACACTTTAAAAGCACATAATACAAGGTGCTTTAATTCTAGATTCCATAACTAAACACTATTCTATTAGTTGCCTAAGAATCTATGAACCTTGAGGACTGTTCACTGCCTTTTTAAAGTCAACTTCAAATATAAAAGTACTTAGTTTATCAGGTAAAATCTAGGTAACTGGCCAAATGTTACATAAAATATACCTTTAAAGAAAAACTGACTTTAAAAAAGATTACATCACAGATGTACTATAACTTCAAAAATTGTTACTATTAAGAGGAAAAATGTACTATTTTAAAATCTTTCAACATGTTTTAAGATGCTATATTTTGTGAATTCATTACTTTATATATTTTAAACTTCCAGCAAAATATTTTGAAACAGTTCCTAAAACTAATAACTTCTAAAGAAATGAGTTAGCATATCTGTGGAATGGCTAACACATATTTATTTCCACTATGACCATCCATTAAGAGAGTTCTATATTTAATTTGATATAAATATTCAAAACCTCATTTAAACATGATACACAAATATTTAGTGTTTTTGGCATTAAAATCTGAATAATAGTACCATACAGGCAATTTTCACAAAAAGTTTCAGAGACAAAAGATTTAGGACTGGTTGGGTGAGAAAGAAATGAGACCTTCCACCTGAGTCCTCAATTTTAGAATTAATCCTCAAAAAGATGGCATATTTGATCACCACCATTTTGGGGACGAGTTCAGACATGATTCTAATATTTATGATTTTAATGTTCATAACTTTCTAAATTTTAACATTTAAAGTTTTTAAAGAATTATTTTTCCAGGTAGCTATAAGATATCACATTTCCACTAGCAAATATGAGAGCTTCAATTCTTCCACATACCTTTACCACCATACAACAATCTTCTCATAGTTTTTTTTTAAGAGAACAAACAAAACAAAACAAAAGAAAACAAAACAGAACAGAACAGAACAATGCAAGCAATACAGGACTTCAAAACAAGACAACAGGAAATCAACAGTGGCTTCCACAGTGTCTCTTGTTTTCGTCAAAATAGTTGCTCATACCTTCACACACAATAAATTCAAACAAAACAAAATAGTATAAAGCCAATCAGAACAAAAGAATGAAAGCATTACAGGCCTTCAAAACCAGACAATAGGAACTCAACAATGGCTACCACAATGTCCCTTGTTTTCTTCAAAATAGCTGTCCATACCTTCTCACTTGTTTGAATCAAATAACAGAAAACAGACTAAAACCAATCAAATCAAAGAATAAAAGTATTACTGGACTTCAAAACACAATGATGAAAAATCAGCAAAGGCTACCATAATGTCTCATTTTCTTCAAAGTAGCTGTTCATACCATCACACATAATAAAATCAGTTCTTGTGAACTCTTTTGGAGTAGTTCTAGGCATGTATAAGCCTATACATGTACCTCTATTCTTTCTGTGTTAGACGAAATAACAAAACACAAGAAAAACAGGAAACAAAAGAAACAAATAAAAAATAACAGAGCCCAAAACAATAACAATATAGGCTTTCAAAACAAGGTGGCCGGAGCATAACAAAGGTTGTTATTTTGCATAGTTATCTTCAAAAGAGTTAATCAGATTACCAGGTACAGACATGCAAAATTGATCTAATCCTATGAATGTTAACTGTTTTGTTCCAAGAACTAACAGAATTAGGAGTACAATCATCTTAGATATCTTAAGCTTTTTTTTTTTAAGTTTTAGTTCTAGCCATTAGGAGAGAATCAATGATCTTTAATTGGTAATTGTGGTCTTAATTTGTACTGTGACCATGCTTGAGTATCTTTCATGTCTCTGTTGGCTATTTCTGCATCCTCTTTGGTGGAATGTCTGTTCATGCTCTTTCCCCCATTTAAAAACTTTGACTATTTGCCCTATTATTATTGGATTTCCAGAGTTATTTATATACAGAACTCCAAATACAAATTCTTAACATAGGTTTTATAAATGGGCTGCCCCTTTATTTTTGCAATAGTAACTTTTAAAGAACAAATGTTTTCATTTCAATTAAATCCAACCGATTAACTTCTCTTTTTCTGCCATATTTAAGAGATCTCTGCTAGACCTAAGGACATCGCACTTTCCTTTTGTGTGTTCCTGCAGAAGTTTTTATGCTCCCACTTCCATAATGGGTCTGTAATCCACACCAAGATAAATCTTGTGTGGCTTCAGGCAAGAGTAGATGGTTCTCTTCCAAATGAAAAACCATGACACCTTAGTCAAAAATCGATGATGAGCTTCTTTCTAGATTCTCCATCTGTCCCACAATCTGTATTTGGTTTCATGCCAATACTACACTGTCTTGATCACTGTAGACTTGTAGTATGTCTTATTCAGGTAATATACATCCTCCACCCATGTCTATTTGCAAAGTTGCTGTAGTCATTCTATGTCCTTTACATTTCCATTTAAGTTTTAGAACCAGCTTTTCAATTTCTATTAAAAAAAAAAAGTCTGCCAAGACTTTGATAAGTATTGTGCTGAATCTTTTCATCAACTTGGGGAGAAATGATATAACAACTGTTGAGTCTTCCCATCCATGAGGATTGTATACCTTCCCCAATTATTCACATCTTTCTAATTTCCATTAGCAATACTGTAGTTCTCATGATACAGATCTTGTGTATCTTTGACCTAATGTATTCCTGTTTCATTCTTTGTTATGATAAATGATGCTATTTAAATTTCATTTTCAATTATTTACAAGTTGACAGTTTATAAGCCACTCACTGACTAGAGGACAGGATTTTAAAGATGTAAACACAATGTTGTTTTTGTTTTTGTTTTTCAAATTTTATTTTAAAGAGAAAAAAAATTTCAAAACAAGATAATTTGAGAATAACAATGGTTAAAATATTGCATATTGTTACCTTTAGTTACTCAGAGTACAAGATATCTGCATTTAATTGTCCAAACAATATTAGCACAAACCTTTCTTTTCAAAGAAGAGAAATCAGTAGCATTATATAGCAATTATATAGAAATTATATATACATAATTTCAACTTCTTACACTAGGGAGACAATACGATGTTTACACATGCAAGTCTGATTTATTTCACTTAAGAATATGGTCTCTAGTTGCATCCATTTACCTATAAAAGTCTCAAGTTTAGCCTTCTTTATGGCTGAGTAGTACTTGATTATATAAAAATACCACATCTTTTTTATCCATTCCTTGGATGATGGGCATTTGGGTTGTTTCCAAGATCTAGCTATTACAAACTGTGCTGCTATAAACATGGGTGCACATGTATTGCTGTGGTATGATGTTTTTAATTCTTCTGGGCAGATATCCAGAAGGAGAATAGCTGGGTCAAATGGAACCTCCAATGATAGTTTTTTAGGAATGTCCACAGTGATTTCCAGAGTGATTGCACCAGTCTACACTGCCCCGAACAGTGGAGAAGGGTTCCTCTTTTCCCACAGATCTTCCAGTATCAAACTCAATGTTTTTACATCAGAAACCCATTCAGACTATTCATGAAAGTACCGCATTTTGCATTTTCCTTCCATATGAGGCATTTTCTACATTGATTTCAACATAAGTCAACTCACTCAAGTTGATCTTAGCCTCAAAACACTTTATACTTAGCTGTAGATTATGTTTTTTAAATTACAGCATAAAGGAATGGGTGTGCGCATTTGGGGGTGCCATGTGATTTGGATGGGTAGAAAGGTACATGTAGGGAAGGGAATTAATGGCAAGCATCATTCAGAGACTGGTCACATTCTATCTGGCTTGCACATCCCACTGAGATATAGGAATCTACACTGTTCTCCACCCTCCTAGGTCTGGCCCCAAGTCTTTTTATTGCTCAGCAAGAGACACCACCCTAAACAGTTTGTGTGGACTTTTGTTCAGTATGAATAGTTTGTTCAGGAGGACATCTGAACATACCACATGCCCCTACTCAAATGCTCCTTCCCTTGGTTCCTTCTGTGGCTTATTCTTGCTCTTCACATCTCTAACTATCAGTTTCCTGACCCAGTCAGCTCCTGGCACAGTCTCTTCTCACAGCCAGCACCTTCACATCATGTATTTTTCACATTTCTTCACTGGAGGTTGGTTTAACTATTTGTTCTTTGAAGTATAAAAATTCCACAAAAATAGAACATACATCATGCACCATGTATCAAATGTCATGTTGCATGTCTCATTTGTTGTATGTTGTATATAATCAGTTTCCAAGTCCCAAATGAGAGCCCAGAATCCCACTGTGCCATGTCCTGGCTGTGTAAGCAAGTCACTTAACTGCTCTGAGCTCCCAGTTCCTGCTAAGGACAGAATGGTGCACGAGAGCTGGGAGGACCCAACTCAAGGCAACACTGGCCACAGAGGACTCCTCAGTCAATGCCAGCCTGAGTGCTACTTTTTTGACATCTAGCTCTCACACGTGCACACTGACATCATTCCTAGGATGTCAGCTGTAACACACAGTGTGGAACATGCATGACATGGCAAGAACCCGACCGAGTTCTGCTGAGTAAGTGACTTTCCAACAGGACATACTCCCTGAGACAGCCTACTAAAGCTGAGTTGAGTGTCCTTCAGACTCAGCTAGATCTCAGCCCTCTTCCAAGACAGAGAACTTTCTGTGAAGGGACTCAAGGTCAGGCAAACAGTGCCAGTCCCTAGAGCTGAGGCCAACAGCAACTCTTGGCTTTCTAGTTCAGGATTCATCCAAGGCCCTTCTTTGTAAGATGTCCCGCTCAGTACCTCCTCATGCTGATGGAAATCCTGCATTCTAAGTCCAGGCCTCAATCACTCTGTGTACCTATCACCCTAGAATGTGGGTCCTGAAGAGAGAAGTCAAGTGTAGCATTTGTGTTTGCATCTCTTCTGCCTGGTGGCAGGCCTACCATGATGGAGCATACCACCTGCATTCCTGGGTCTGCATGGGCAGACTGCAACTCATCTTACCTCCTGGAAAGCAGCACCAAGCCCTCTGCTGAACCTGAAAAACTTCAGCTCCTGAGAAGGAAACTAATATCCTGTGGGTTCCACTTCAGTGTCCTGAGAAAGCCTGCAATAAACTCCATGCAGCCACTCATTAACCCTGCACATGTACTGAAAAAATGCGCCCATCATCTGAGATTCATGCTCTTATTTGAAAGAAACCAACAGCAGATTAGAAAGGGACCACCAGCAGAGACACTGGTACTATTGCCCTAGAAAGGAGAGCAAAGCCTGAAAATACAATAGTGGACATTCATGGACATCTCACACTCAGAGGTAAGCATTGCCAGCAAATGGTCATCTTATCCCCAGGAGTGCTAGCCACATGTCCAGGACAATGTGGACTCCTGTCACCTCCAACCCAAAACCTGATATAAGTGACATTCCCACAGGCCCAATGCCACAGCTGGTGGAATAGGGGGAATGCGGGTCACATAAGAGTGACATCAGAAGGATGTATACCAACAGCATGCAGGTACTATCAGCCACTTCCACTTCTTCATTCAAAGCCTGCTCCCCAAACCAGGACAGAGGAAAGTGGTTCTTTCCTTGAGGCTTCCTTTCCCTCCTAGATACATAGAGCATAGCTGGACAGAGCCATCTCATCCCTGGGAGATCCCTCTGCCAAGAAAACGCAGTCCCCTGCTGGGTGCTCCCATAGCTCCCACTAGCATCTAGTCTTCCCAGAATGCCTATCAGCCCTTCCCCCATCCTTAATCAGTTGGTTCCAGTCTCTTGTGCCTCTCTGCCTGGGGAGCAAATATGATAGGCTGTGGAGATGTTAACAACTCCCAGGTCTCTTGTTTCCTCTATCCAGTGGAAAGTAATGATAGGCCGCATAAGCATCCTGTGAGAAGCCTGTTCTGAGTGCTTAAACCTACACCAAGAGCTCTGATTCAAGTCTGCTTTGTCACTATGACTCTCTTCCTCAAATTCCTCCATGAAAATGGAGATGGTA
>RJWT010020141.1:0-18088 GCA_004365215.1 Cuniculus paca
CTTCCTGGCTGCCATGAGGTAAAAAACTTTCCTGCACTACACCCTTCTCCATACTATTTCTGCCTTGTCCCAGGTCTTAGAAGCAAAGGAATCGTTGACCATGGAAGGAAAGCTCTGAAATCATGAGTCAACATAAATCTTTACTCCTCAGAAGTGATTAATGCCAAGTATTTTGTCTCAGAAATGGAAAGTTGAGTAGCACACTGATATTGAGAACTTTTTCTTATGATTCCTTCCATAATTTTAGTTTCATGTCATATATATATATATATATATATCATCAACTTATTTTAGGTTAATTTTTTAAAAAGGATATATAACCTTTCAGTTTCATGATTTTGGATAATTAATTTTCTTAGCATCATATTTTGAAGACACTATCTTCTTCGTATTATTAAGTTTCATGTTTAATTAATTCTGGGTTGCTATTCTGTTTTATTCATTTATATGTCTGTCTTCATGCCTCTGCCATATGGTTTTGATTAACTTTGTAATTTGTTTGAAGTTAGAATATATAAGGCATCCAATTTAGTTTACCAAAATTGTTTTGGTAAACTTTGTGCATGGAGGGGTTCCACATCAATTTAGACTTGTTTTATATATTACTTCAGTAAATTCTACTGGAATGTTAATAAAGTTTGCATTGATTCAGTGGATCACTTTGGGTAATGTGTTTTAAAAGTATGAAATCTTCACATCATGAAGAGAAATTTCCTGTCACTTATTTACCTTTAATATCCTTTAGAAATATACAGTGGCTTTTAGTCTTTCAGTATGTAAGATTTTTTTTTCTTTTAGGTTGTTTTAAGACAAGATCTCACTTTGTAGATCACACTGGCCATGAACTCACTATGTCATATAGGCTAAACTCCAATTTGCTCCAATCCTCTGGCCTCAGTCTCCCACATTCTGGGATCATAGACATGTGCCACCATGCTGAACTATAAGATTTTGCCCTCCTGGTTAAGTTTATTCCTAAGTAATTTATACTTTTTAATGATATTATAAATTAGATTATTTTCACAACATTCTTTAAAAATTATTATTATATAGAAACTACTGATTTTATATTAATTTTGTATTTTGCAAATCTGTTGAACTTTTTTTCAATTCCAATTTGAACTTTTTAAGGCTTTTTGCATATATGATTTTATCATCAGTGAACATATATATTTTTATTTTTATTTCTGATTTGGGTATCATTCATGTATTTTTCTTGCCTAGTTTGCTCTCAGTAAGATTTCTAGTACTATGTTGAGTAGAAGTAGTTACATATCTTAGTCTTGTTCCAGATCTTAGGGGAAAATTTTTCAGGTTTTGATGTTAGGCAATAGTATTTTATGTATTACTTTTTTTACATTGAGATAAACTTCTTGTGGTCTTATTATGAAAGTGTTTTGAGCTGGGTCAAATACTTTTTCTTCATGTGTTGATATAATCATCTACAAATTTTTTTCTGGTAAGGTGATGTATTACTCTTATTTATTTGCTATGTTCAACCACTCTTGCTTCCCAGGGTAAAGTGTCACTTTACCCTGGCATATGATTCTCTTAACATGCTGTTATATTCAGTTTGTCAGTGTTGTGTTACTCATTTTATACAAGAAATGGCTCACAACAATTAGCCAAGATTCTTCTGGCTTCCCAAACATTTTCTTTGTAATCGTGTGTACAAATTGACAAAGGTATTTTCTGCTTTCTCTTTTCAGGAAGATGAGATCTTTTGAATATTCTAACATCATCTGTGTTACTGAAAACTCTCTCATGTTTAAGGAATTTTCGAATATTCCAGGTATTGCTCGTGCTCTAGGTCAGACTGCAGAATTAGCTCCTCAACAGCTCTTCAAAAAGCCAAAACAGTGAATGTATGTTCCACCTCTTTCTGACCTCAAGGAGTAGTTGACACTGAATGGTTTTCTTCCACGCCTTCCATACTGAGTTTGAGGAAGGACCATTATTCGTGAGCATGTACTGCAGTCCACACTTGTAGCCCTTGTTCTCAGAAGTTCCCAGCTTTGTGCTCTTTCCAGGCAACACTTAGATTCCAGCTAGTTTCATGACAGAATTCAGTCCTTAGTCCCCCCACAAGTGTTAATTAGACCTTTGTTTCAGACTTCTCATTCCTTCTGTCTGGAAGAGCCCCACTGGGAGTTTACTCGCACTCTATTGCACTGTACTCAAGTAGAGGAATTATGGTGAATGACTGCCATGGATTTCCTTGCCACCAGACATGCTCGATTTTACACTAATCTGTGATGCAGAATATTCAACTGCTTTCTCTGTTTCCTACAAAGAGAATCCATTCATGTGTTTTATATTGGTGTCTCTGTGGGGACAAAGACTGTCTGGAGGTTTCTCTTCCATTATCTTTCTAACATCACCATATTTTGCTAAATAGTTTAACGATAGATAGAGACCGAAGGAATTTAATGAGGGAAAAGTTTGAAACATTTAATGTTTATACGTGAACAAATCTGCAAGATCATGTATAAATTCATGAAAGATTGCTTTAGTAAGACAGACTTGTAAATATCTCAATCCACAAAAGTATTAATTTCATTAAACTTATAACACCTACTATTTTCTTGTGTTGGGACTATATGAACATGGTTCAATATTAAAATCAAAGATATCTAAACTAAATCCATTGAAAATTGTTCCCAATCCTCCTCTCATTCCTGGTTACAAGCAATATTATCAGTTTCTCATATTTCCCTGATGTATCATTTTAACATGCGTACACAAATACTTTAAATTTATATTTTGCAAAAAATCTATACCATATGTAGCCACCATTTTACACTTTATAAAATTTTACAAGTAAAAAGACCTAAAGTGCTACTGTCAGCTTAAATATCTTTCAAGAGTGAAAACACATAATTGTTTTGCACATGAAAGATACTCCAAACATTTTGGCTCCTATGAAGCATTTTTTCAGAAGGGTTTAGCGAAGAGCTACAGTAGGATTTAGTTTTCTATGGTAAGCATTTAACTAAAAAGGGGATAAATATAGGATTTAGGGAATAAAATGTTCCGGTACTGAGAAGAAAGCAAAGTTGCTGGAAGATGTTGAGGAAAAATCACAGGGGAGCAGCTAGGCTACCGAAAAGCAAATCAGTCCCAATTATTGCATGAACATTTTATTTCTGTTTGGATATCTCCAAAAAAATGAACTGAAAACGAGTTCCTGATTTTTTTAATATAGAAAAGAGTGATTTTCAGTTCTAATCCAGCAGAGAGTTAAAAGGTAATTGTATTTAAAAAATTAACAAGAGTAGCACAAGGTAAGTAGTCACTTGATAGAAAACAAAAGAAAATGGAAACGGACAATTGTATTATAACTCAATGTATAATTATGAATGAGTGATAGATCATATTAAAGTAATAAAAAATATGGAACATTATTTCATTATGTGGAGGTGAAAGTGGAAGAAAGATATATTTGTCTGTGCATATGTGTGCAGGTGTACATCTATCTATATGAGGTTGTTAGAAGGGATAAATGCTTGCTCATCTTTAATAATAGAAACTCTGGAAAAAACCTGCATTAGAAAATCAAGAAATAGAAACTTGAATTTATCATTAAAGTGTATAAGTAACAGAATGGAGGATACAACCTTTGATCTAAAGTAGTTGTAGGGCAGAGTAAGAGGTGGCTAAGATTCTGCAGGAATCATCTTACCAAAGGCACTCGAAGTACAAGGGCAACTCTGTACTAAACTATTTCACAAGAGCTAAGGAAATCAGATGAGAGACCATATTGCTTGCTTTTAGTACAGCGAAAAGATGCTTTAGAGCATGCAGGAAGGGAAGAATTGTCCTTTGTACTCATTTCACTACTCCAAGATGCCCAGATTATGGAGAGAAGACTTTCACTGGGGAAAAGAGAGGGAATTAAATCCTGCCCTTAGATCTGAAATTCAGCCCCAGACCTATTCCTTTCTTTATAATCATGTTAAATTGCTGTCATTTCAAAATAACTTGCTATAATTAAGGAATTTTTTTTCTGTAATACAGTGAATATGAAGCAAAACGGTATAAAGGACAAACCAAAAATAATAAACAAAGAATCAAAGTACTCTGCAGTTTTAAATTATTTAACTACATAGAAAGTTTGTAAGGTGGTGAGAAAAAAGCAATGGGAACTAGATAACAAAATGAGATAACAAGTTACCCAAATGGCTGTAGTAAAATAATAAAATAATTTAAAAAACAATAAAATGAGATAAATTACAAAAATGGCTGTAGTAAAATATTGCCTAGTGAGAATTACGATTGTAAAAATGCAAATTCTCCAATTAAAAGACCCAGAATGACTGAATGAATTAAAAAAAAAGTAAGACCAAACTGTACATTACTTACAGAAATTCACTTCACCTCTATTGATAAACATAGAATGCCAGTAAAGAAATAGAGTAAAATATTCCATACACATGGAATTACCTATAAATGAAAGCAGAATGCTTAAATATGATTAAATAGTTTAAAACAAAAGCAGTTAACAAAGATAAGGAAGTTCATTACATAGTGTTGTGAGGGTCAGTTTAGCAAGAAGATATATAAAAGCTAAATACATGGCAGGTACCAACTCTCTCTTCCTCAAGGAATGTAATCATTATGTACTGGAAACATGTACTAATAAAAAAAATTGGAAAATAATATAAATTCTCAACTTTTCTTTCAAAATGAGTGAATATATGTGCACCCAATATCAGAGGACTCAAGTACATTAAACAAATATTAATTGACCTAAAAAGAGAAAGACTTTAGTGTAGTGATAGTTGGGGACTTTAATACCAACTTTCAGCAAAGAAAACATCATCCAGATAGAAAATCAACAATGAAATAGCAGCATTAAATTGTAACTAGATCAAATGTGCCTAATGGACACCTACAGAGTATTCCAGCCAACGCTTGAAGAATGTCATCAGTACATGGAACATTCTTCAGGATACATTTATGATAGACCAGAAAACTACCTTGAACATTTTTTTAAAAACAAAATCATAACAGGCAGCATTCTAACCTTCCCCATACACTTCTATTCTAATTCCAACTTTTCTACTGTGGGCTAAATTCTTTTCTTTCCTTCATGTCGGTAGGATATTTCATGGCTGGATAACCTGCCATGGGTTCTTTGTGTATCTGAGGACTCTTGCTTTTGGTTCCTTGGGGTCTCCCTCGTAGTGAGACCATTATCCTACCTCTTATCTTTAGAACTTTAAAAACTATGTCTTCATAGCTTTCTCTTTGAAGACACAGCTTTTCATCTCTTTATTCTCTATATTTTTAAATTTTATTAAGAAGATTCCTTTTTGAATACACATTTCACCAGTATGCTCTGAATGTAATTTAATTAAAATATCTCTCTCTGTCTCTCTCTCTCTCTCTCACTCTCTCTTCCTCTCTCTCTCCAGTCTTCAACCATATGGTATATTACATTTCTGAAAACTTAGTGACAGACACTGAATATTCTTATACGCAAATTTTTGATTTCTCTGGAACGGATATTCTAAAGCTCAAGAGACTTAAATTGATCTTAAGCAAATAGGAGTTTTCTACTATCTAATAAATCATATAGTTTAATTCCTTGTTAATGATATTTATCTTGCTCTTGCTAGTTTAAAGATTTCCTTTTGCCAGATTGGAAAAAAAAAAAAAACAAAGAAACCTTTGGGTAGCTATGTTTTTAAGAATGTCTTGCTTTAGAAGACACATTTGCTAATTGTTGCTTTCTTAAGTATCTTTAATTATAATATGCAATCACAATTAAAATAATTTAGGAAATGTAATATCTGCACAATCACTTTAAAGGCCACACTAAGATAATGTATTTGCATGCAATAGCCAGTAGTTAATCAAAAAGCACAATCTATCACACTTTTAATTATGTATTTGAAGACTTTGTATCTCAGTATAACTCAATGTTAGATTTCCTATGAGACTTTATTGCTGCTCTCAGTGTTTCTAATGTTTAACACTAATATTTATGGCCTGTTTAAACCACTGTTTACATTGAGCTGAAATCCAAATTGAGAATTCCTTTATAGAGTTCCCATTCATTTCAGGAAGACCTAATTATGTCAACCAAAGGAAATATGGATGATATTGACATATTGAAATATTCTTGCAGCAACTCATATATGACTAAAGATAACTTGGAAAATATTTTGATTTATTTGAGAGAATGGGATTATTGCAAGACAGAGGATATTTAAGTCAGGCAATTCATAGTGTATAGACAGTAGACCATAGTGACACAAAACATGAATATTGGAATTAGAAACTACAAGTTAAAATACTTTATCTAGCACTGTATTGGGCAATTTATCAAATCTCTCACTATGGATTGCAAATGTAATACAACTGTCAGTGCACATGATAGGGTTTTGTGGTGACTACAATAATAAAAGGTTTATAAATCACATATAAAAGTGGTAAGCCACAGATGGTAAAACTGGCTAGCCAAAGTGGCAAAGTATTATATTATCCACACCATTTCAGAATCTTCAATTACACATGTCATTTTAATTTTTAATTTTAGCTATTCATACCAGTAAGTTGAAAAGAAATGAAATTAGTAATATTAAACCAAATGTAATAATTTACAATTCAAAGAAATAAAGCAAACAGGTATTATGACCTACAACTAAAAATGCATTTAGTGACACCTAACAAAAGCACATACAATGAAAACTGTTATTATGTACTAAGCAAGTCCCCTAGGCTAGGATGTTATAATCACAACGTACACAATGTAGCACACATCTAATGCAAAAATTATTGCATATATATTCCTATTATATGGAATCATAGGCTAGAAAATTACATAATTTGTTTAAAGTTAGAGTAACTGAAACCATATTTGCAATCTTGCTGGTATTTAAATACAAGTCTTTCTAATGTCAGCATACACGCATTTTAATATTATATTCCACTGTTTATATTTACAATGGAATTATTACTTGCAATGCAGAGTTAAGAAGGAAATAGAGTTTGTAGTTACACAAGGATAGCCAGTGAATTCACAGAATGATCATCTACCAATTTGAATTTTAAAAATTCAAGTGCGAGGTCCTGAGTTCAAAACCCAGTACAAAACTAACGAACTAGCTAACTAAATAAATAAAATGAAAATAAAATACCAATACAAATACCAGAGAGGGCTATAAATAACCTAGTTTAGACCTTATGGCTTTCCTCAACTGGAACACATGACTTGGAGAATGTAATGAAATGTTGAGTTAAGAACATCTAGGGTCATAAGTACAGTTTTGTTTTGTTTTGTTTTGTCTTCTTTGTCTTTTTAAGACAGGGTCTTGCTATGTGGTTCAGGCTGGTTTTGAGCTCACTTTGTAGCCAAGCTGGTCTTGAATTTACAATAATTCTCCTGCCTCAGCCTCCCAAGTGCTGGGATTATAAGCATATGCCTCCATGCCTCGTCCACCTTTGTTTTTATGGCACCAGGGATTGAATTCACAACTTCGTGCTTGCCAGGCAGGCACTTAGGCTACTAAGCCAAATCCCCGGCTGCACCACCTTTGTTTTTAGAAGGATGTGGGTTAGAAATTGGTGGCCAAGATTCTAAAACTATGATTGAAGAAACATTTCTCAGAAAATGTTATTCTCACTATTCAAAATAGAATATAGAGTTAGCATTCACTAGCAGGTACCCACAACTCCTGTAAAAATATGTTTTGGGATCCGAAATTCATGTTATTTCTATAAAGGTCACAGTTTTAAGTGGTGTGGTTTGACAAATCAAGCTATAAAAGCGTTCAGTACAGCCTCCATTTTGCTTCCCTGTTGGCTGCCTTCTGCAGTTAAGTTTTGTTACTATCACTGTTCTGAACAATGAAAGAGGCGATAGAAGGAAAGTACCAACTCTGGAAAAGAGAACTGGAGAAATAAAGTAAAGAATTGAGGACACAGACTTTTCCCTCATTTCCATTATGGAATCTGGCAGAGCACTCCTTAAAAGCTTATACATTTGCACTTTTCTGCCTGGGGAATGTTAATTCACAGATACTGTAGTGTGTCATTGGCGGGTAAGCACCAATATCCAAATCTGTTTTGGAATGCGACCAAATTGAATGTAGTACTGAATAAAAGCATCACCTTCAAGGGGAAGAGTGAAGAAAGTTGCCAGTTTTTGTTTTGTTCTGCCCTCTAGCTAAATGAGTTGACATAGCTATCTCTAAACCATTATTGTGTACGAGGGTGAATAAACCTATCTCAGTGTATAGGCCGCACTTTCTTTTCAGTCAGTCCACCTCACTGTGCCAGACTCCTGTGGAGTGTACACATGCGGCTGAAGTCATTGTCAATACCCTCCGAACCTTCCACCTAATATCGTAAGTAGACAGGTTCTCTGAGATCCCATGGTAACTTTCTCAGAATCCCTGAAGGATTCATCGATTCAATTAGGCTTCATAATAAGCTCTCAGGAAAATATTATATCACTCACCTAAAATATCATTTGTACAATGACTAATAACAATATTTGAGGAATGACTACTAATTTCTTTCAGCAGACTTTATAGCATAGGCTTTACCTTCAAGACTATTAATCTATATAATATCTACCTATGTATTTAATATAGATAAAGAGTTCCTTTTTAACACAAAAAAGGAGATAAAATGTCTTTGAGTATTAACTAATGGACAGGAGTCTATCTAACTTATTTATCTGTTCTTAAAAAGGTCTCTTGGGTTGGTGAGAGGAAATGATGGTTATAGGAAAGTACATGGTACAAAATAATTTACGAGACTTGATTGAAATATAGTATAAGGTAAAACAGTAAAGACATATTGCCATTAGACCCCCTCTAAATACCCACCCCCTTACTTCAAACACACATCCCATTATTCTTCCCACTTTTTGAAACAGTTCTGGAAGTCCTCACTTATGAGTGTACTTCATTGTATTTTCTCAGCTGCCTCAGTGTGCTGAAAAGATTTAAAATGTTTACTTTGCATAGTCATGTGGACTTTGGGAACAATGCAGAGGTTTACAGACAGGCAGGTTCAGTGAATAAAATCACCGAACCATGTTTTACCACCCTGCCTTTCCATCGGATCACACTGGACAGGAACACTGAGCACTTTTTTTGTTAAATCACACCTCATGAAGACATTCATGAAAGAGGACTTACAGAAGTGCTTCAGAAAGTGGCAGGAATGATGGGATAAGTGTTTGAAGTGAGGCGAAGTATTTTAAATGTGATTAACGACAATGTGTCTTTTACAATAATGTGTTCTTAATATAAACATTCATCATATGTTTTGATCACACCTTGTGTACTTCAAAATAAGTGGGCAAACCTAATTTCTGCTTGGAAGTGAGTTGAATGAATGAGATCTTGCTGAACCAGTCATTTTGAAGAAAGCTTTTCCCATTGAAATTTTCATTGTAATTTGAACACTTGGAATCAAATAACCATCTGCAAATCACCCATCATTATTTGAGATCTCTCAGTGCATTGCTCAAATTTTATAAGTGGAACCATGTCATTCTGATTCTTGTCCTCCTCGGCAAACACAAAGGAGGTTGCTCTATAATAATGCATCAATCACAGGCTCTTTTAGTCTCTACGAAATGATTTTGTAGTCAGCACGAATTGCCCTCATTCTGAGATTTTGTACAATGACTTTGTGCGATCACATTTTAAGAATGAGAAGAGTTATTGTCAAGTTCATTATCTCAGCAGAGAATGTTTATGATGATGAAGCTGCCAGGCTTCATCAGGCTGTTCATGCTTTTCCCATTTTATTAACATGACCTAATTCAGCCTCCCTCTGATGATAACTCGTTTTGATTTTAACTCACTTTAAAAGTGAGTCAATTTGATTTTAAAACCATGTTGATTTAAACTCATTTTAACATTTCCTGATATAATATCTTGTATTTTAGTGAAAAAAAATGAGATCCTCTTAACTCAGCTATCTTAAGGGAAAAATGTGAGCAAGTACAAAATTGACAACTGTACAAGTAGCACTAGTTCATTTTTAAAAAAATTTCCCAAGTATTTGCCTTCTTCTTTAATGTATCCTTATTCTTAAAAACCACTTAACCATTAATTTTCAAATCATTATTCTAGCATAATCCAAATTGCATTTAATCCATCCACTTGACTACACCTTGACAGCATCCTATTATATTTAGTTCAAGTAAAAGAGGCCTATATAGTAAAGGACAGATAACTCCTGTAAAACTGCCAGCTGTCTTGAAACATGATTTACACAATTCAGTTTTTATAACATTAATCTCTAGTAACATATCCAGCTGCTACCTTTCCTATTCTGTTTGCTTTTTCCAAAATTTATTCCAATGTCCCCTGACAAACACAGAATGCTAGTGGCATTATCTGAGCAACAATTTGCAGCACACATCTGAAATGTGTAACACTGTTTGAAAGAAGCCTACCAAAGAAAGAAGCCCTAAAGTAATTTTTATATTGCTTATTTTTATTTAGAAATAAATTTTATTATAGAATAGTATTATTTTAGTAGTTAAGTTTCCAGGGTAATCCTAACTGTATGTAAAATTCCATGCACTTGTACTAAAAAGCAAAAATAATTATGAGTTTAGAAGTATCAATCAAAAGATTGAAAATGAAAGATTGTCAATTTTTCTGTATGTATTTAAAGTTACTGATAGGAAATTTAGTTTAACTAAAAATATATAATAAGGCAAACGTATTAAAAGAAGATTTCTGGACAATCGGAATCATAGAACAACATATTAAGGTTGGGAACAAATCTTAAATTCTCTGCATTCTCTTCCTTTTTATCACCTCGTTTCCTTTCTGCCTGCCAGCCTGCTCCCTGCCCATTTTTTCTTTCTTTCTTTCTTTCTTTCTTTCTTTCTTTCTTTCTTTCTTTCTTTCTTTCTTTCTTTCTTTCTTTCATTCTTGTTTTTCTTTTGTTCTTCACCAATGTTCCTTCCTTGTTTTTTTTTTTCAAATCTAAGCAGTAAGGTTCTCAGTGAATAGCTCTTACAAAATTTTGCATATTTCTATAGATTCAATTTGCTCATCCCTAATCAGTGTGATTTTAAATAAAGTACCATGGAGAAATCATTATGAGACATTAAAAGTTGTTATCAGGCTAGAAAACTCCTAAATGAATAATAAATTTCAAAATCTATGGAAATCATGCTGACCTCTGGACATCTTACCCTCTCTCCATCCATAATTTTTATCTTAGTGTTAAAATGATTTACCCATGGCCCTGGTGAACATTCCACTTTACTCCAAAACAGGAGACATGATTTTAATATTAGTTCATCTGGATTGCTGATAGAGTGTGTTGAGATTCAGTTTCACATTTAAGGTATTCCCAGTGTCAACCACAACAAAAACACAAAGATTCACTTGGTTTCTCTCAGATGTTTTTCTGCCTAACTACATTTCTCCTAGTCATATAAACATGAACAGTTGCTCCCCATATCTCTGATTATAAGAATTTATTATTGCAAGAACTTGTTAGTACCACAAACTGAACATTTTCCTGACATTACCTCTAGGGTATGATACAAAAGTACTGTCTCTACTACCCATCAGACTGATTATGTATTGTGTTTTCATTGTTTTTATAAGTATATAACAACCATAAACCTGCAATACATAGCTGATTCATTATGACTAAAAATATTCCACACAAAAACTATTCCACAGTGTCATATATTTCTTTGAGTCCATGCTGTAAAATTAGACTGTTTCAGAATGTTCTCTGTATGTACTCCTATAGAGCTTGTAATAGTCCCTCCTTAAAGTATCAGAATCTATGCACATCATTCCATTATTCAATACTTATTTTTGGAAAGGTGAATCCCAGGTAGTAAGAGAAAGGCATGGCATTATATAACATTAAGTCTAATTCTGCTGCTAGGAGACCATTGGAATTTGGGTAAATAATTTTCATAAGAATTAATTTTATTGGCGCTATTATTTCATTGACAAGACTAATAATTTTTTTCAAAATGATTCATGTGAAAATCCTTAATAGTCTAGTTTATAGACATAGACTTGATTCATTGACTAAATAGTACCCCATGTATTCAATTGACCATATTTTTGTTTGAATGCTATGTGTAAAGATGTATCTCCAGTGATTTACATTCTTCTGTGCTGAAGGTAGGTTCCTTTGATATTCTCTCTTCAGAAAAGTACAAGTGTTCAAGTATACTAAGTACTTGAATAGACATATGAAAAACACAGTACGTTTAAATTTAAAAGTGATCTATTGCATTAAAGATATATTGCCATCAATCCCCCTCAAACTAGTCTCTTTCTTCAAATACACTTATCCACCATTGTTGCCACTTTATGAAGCAGTTCTGGAAGTCTTCTTTTGTGTTTTTAATTGCAGTATCTTGGCTACCTCGATGTCCTAAATCAATTAAAATATTTGATTTTCATGGTCATATTTATTACATTTTGGAAAATTCAAGAGTTACATGGTACCCGATACTGTAGATGAAAATATACTGTAATATTTTTATGAGTCTGCCTTTTGGTTAGATGACACTCAGCTCCAGTATTCACCATATTATTTAATCACACCTTGCAAAGATATTCACAAAAGAGGATATCTATAACTGCTTCAGAATATAACAAGAATGATATGATAAACATAAGTATCTTCAAAGAAAGAAAGAACACATTGAATGGGGTTAACAGCAATACAATTTTACTGTAACATTTATTTCATTTAAATGTTCATCATATTTTTTGAATATACTACATAAATAGAACATTTCTAGAAGCTCAAGTCTGTTAGAAATATCAATACTGGAAAAGCAAAACTCTCCTATCTCAGAGACCAGGCATATGACACAGTTACTCATTTATAATGATTGACCTTTAAGATAGTCTTAGCTTACTGAGCTTATTTTAATTTCTTGTGATTTTTCCTTTGATATACATAAAAGCAAAAGACAGCTAATTCAGGTCTTTACTAACCTGAGACTATCTGTCTATACTTCAAACTTCTCAAAATCAGGAAGACTTTTGAAAAATGCAAGAGTGAAGGTTAAAATCACACTTCCCTAAAAGAATAATTTTCTTTACAGAGTCCTTGCCCTGTTATTGGCACAAAGTAAAACAACTTTCAAATAAGCTGAGTCACCACACTCTATTCTAGTCTCAGTTATGTATAACCTACAGGTCACCTCTCACTGGTAAATATATGGAACTGCTAAGCATTTGCCAGTGTTCCCTAAAGCTTCATAGACCTCACAGAGAAAACTGAGTAAACTGATTTAGAACCCTTCTGAACCAGTGGTGGGGATGTTAACTATTGCGACTGTGGAAATCAGTATGGAGATTATTCAGAAAACTGGAATTAGCATTTCCATCTGCCTCAGTTATTCCTCTTCTAGGAAAAAAAAAGTTTAAAGTATCATATTATAGTGATACAAGCATACCCATGTTTGTAGCAGCACAATTCCTAATAACTAAAACTTATAAACAACCTGTGTCTCCATCAACAGACAAATGTACAAAGAAAATGTAGTATTTACATGCCTTGGAGTACTACTCTACCATGAAAAAAGATAAGACTTCAGTCGTTTGTATGGAAAGGGGTATACCTTGAAACCATAATGTTAAATAAAATAAATCAGACACATAAGCTTAAATATTGCATGGGACAGAGTCCTAAATCTATGAGACTAGTACTTTCCCTGAAGTCAAAGTCTATGTGTCTTCTTTTAAGTTAGACACAAGAGAGTGAGAGTTTCAAGGTAGCATGTAGCTCATCAGATTCAATCCCAATTTTCTTTGCTTAATGAGCCTATTGAAACCCAGATATTTAAAGTTATTTAAAAGGCACATTGAAAATGTTCATTTTAGCTAAGCATGGTGGCTCATGCCTGTAATTCCAGCATTCAGGAAGCTGAGGCAGGAGGATCACTGCAAGTTGAAGGTCAGCCTGGGCTAAAAAGTGAGTTCAAGGTCAGTCTGAACTACATAATGAGACCCCATCTCAAAAATAAATAAATGAATATAAAAAAAGAAACTATTAGTTTTAATATTTTATAATAGTATCCCTTCCTTGACTGGTAGCTGTATTGCTTGTATTGTTTTGATTTTATGAAATTCTAGTCCAGGAAGATGAGTAAGTTCTAAAGTTATTCTCTGTAATGTTGTGCTTATGAGTAGCCATGTTTTATTGTACACTTAAAACTGTTAACAGGTAGATTGCATGTTAAAAGTTCTTGACATATTTTCAAATATTATGTAAATATACGGGTTTAAGAACTTTTTGCACTACATTCTATAGAGAATTATATGAAAATTTTTTTAAATTACTTGTAATGAAAAATAAATTTCAAAGTCACTAGTTTTCATGGCACTATTTTACAAAATATTACAATTGTAATAATAAATCAGTAATTAACAAATAGAATTTTAGAAAATACATAAATAATAATTTTAGACTATTATATAAATTTTTAGATTATTATCTAAGTAATTCTAGAAAAAAATAAATGTATAAGTCAGTTTACAAAGATTCTTACTGTAAATTATGAGCTTGAAGAAAAATTTCAAATAGTAAAATAGATTTGATTTATTCACTGCTTTTGCATTTTATAAGTACTGTAATGCTATTTGGGTAGTATTTATTCCCTTTTTAAAACATAATTTCAAATATACTTCAATTAAATAGAAACAATCATAGGTGATATGTTTTGTTTATACTTTAAATGTTCTTTCTCTATAAGTGCATACTTGTATATATATTTTTACTAATAATATAAACAGTGATATATATATCACATATAGTCAATAAGATAAAAGAATGTCTCAGTATTTGGTAATGGCATGTATTATTGCTCATGAGTTGACTTAATGGCCAATATACTGTAGTGCTTATCAATTGTGTTGGTTGATGGTTTTAGTGAAAATATAATAAATAGGGTAAACTATTTGGCATCATTCACTAGTAAATTAAAAATTACAGTGTAATCTTTAAGAACTAAACAAATAGAACAAGGAAATCAATATGTTTTCCCTAACAGTACAAATGCTATCCAACAAAATGTTGTGTAATAATTTTGAGAAATACATGTTAAATACTAAATATAGAGTACGCTTATGAGTAAAACAATAGAACCAAATATTAATAATTAACAATATCCTAAGTATTTTCATAAGGTTGTAATTTTAATAAGATATCATGTTTGCCTATATTGAAAACAAAAAATAAATATTAAAATACAATAAAATAATATCTTTTGTGAAAAGTTAAAATGGTTTTCATGTTATGTTTCTCAGGTTCTTGGCTTAGTGCAAGAATTAAATCCATATTTTTTTCTCATTTTTCCACAGATCCATGTCTAAAAACATTATTGTTAATAATAATATTAATAATAATAATGTTTAAGGAGTGAGAACTGGGCTAAAAGAAGATGATTCATGTGTGCACTTTCTGACTACAGAAGTACATGAGTGGCTAGCAAATGATGAAATGAGACAAAAGAACTGAATTTTTAAATGTGTATAAAAATATTAGCGCTCATACTTGGATTTATGTTTAAATAAAAATTACAGAAACATAAGCTTTACCTTGTATTAAGAAAGCAATTATTATAGAGCTCCCCTTGAGGTCATCTACATCAGGTAAACAGTGGACAGTGTGGTGGATCCCTAGAGATAAGACACGTTCTGTGACGCTTCACTATTCAAGAGTTCCTTACAATGATCTATGAATTTAGTGCTGTTTTTTGTTTTTTGATTTTTGCTTTTGAGACAGATTCTAGTTATGTCATCTTTGCTGGATCATGGTGGCGCTATTCCCATCAGTGCACTAATCCACTATGTTTATAACTGAAAGTGTTATTAGGAGGTGGGCCTAAGGTCCCTTATTGCTTTGCTACCTTCTTCCCACTATGAACTGTTCTCCTTTGCAAAGCCACTCTGCCTTGGAACCAGTCAGTTTGGCCTGAAATGTCTGTGAACTGTGAGCTAAATAAACTTTTCCTCCTTTAACTGAGTTTTGGGTATTTTGTCTTAGCACTGAGAAAAGTAATGAAAACATTCTCCATGCACTGCATCCTGGTCACCACAAGAGAGCAGTTTGCTGTACCCCATACTCTTCTATAATGTTTTGTCATGGAGTCAGTCCACCATGGACTGAACCCTCTGAAACCATAAGATAAATCAAACTCTTCCTCTTTTAATTTGTGCATGCTCAGTATTTGATCACATTGTTAAAAGCTAATCAATAAAACCTGAAAGGGTTCACTTTGGGAAGAATATCCCTTAAAATATATTGCATCACATAAGAAAAACAAATCTGCACAATTATTTCTTCACAAAATAAAAGAATTTATTTGAGATTGATTACAGAACTAATGTAAAATATAAAGCAATGGTGTATAAATAAAAACAGTAAAATATATAATATATTCCCTGATATTAGCATAGTCAAGGATTTTTTTTAAAATACACAAAAATTATTCCAGAGGAAAATAAGCATAAATTATTTGGTTCTAAATTTCAATTAAAAGCTCTCCTTATAGAATTCAGAGACCAGGAAAGGTTATTTTTAAAGCACAAAGAGGAAAAAAGACTTTCTCATATATAATATAGAGTCTACAATTTTTAAAACATGAGTAAAATTTTTGAGGAATCATTTCACAAAATCCATATTCAACTTTTCAAAGTTATAATGAACATTTCTCTATATAGATGCAGGTTTAAATGACAAGATTCTGTCACACATGCACACACACACACATATGCACACACATCAGGATGACTAAAATGTAAAACCCACAATGACAGTGGTTACTAAGAAACAGATGGCTCACTGATGAGAACATAAATTAGATAAATCTTCTTGTGAAATAGTTTGCTAGTGTCTACTAAAACTATCATATGACCAAAGAATTCCACTCCCAAATATTACTTCTAGGAAAAATTAATGTATTTGTCCATCAAATTCTATATACACGAATATTCCTGCTACTTTATTCAACAGTAGAAAGGAAAAGTGTACTGTGTGATACACTATTTAGTAGGCCATGATAAAAAGAGAACTACCACTACACTCAACAATAGAGATTAGTTTTGTTGACATTATATAAACAAAAGAAATACTATGGGAAAAAATACATGTTGCTGCTTTCTAATTCTATGAAATTCAAGAACAAACAGAGCTTATCTGTAATTAGAGTACTTTGTATCTGGGAAAGTGTATTACTCAAGAATAGTAAAAGAAGACATTTGGGGAATTATTCTATTTCTTGATTGAAGTAGTGTATACATACATAAAATTTCTTGAATTTAAAAGTATACATTTAAAGAAGTTTTTTCCTTTAGCATAAATACAATTATTTTGCATAATTTTAAGAAACAAACCATTGTGTTTGTTCTTGCCAGGTAAGACTTTTTTATGCAGACAAATATTACTTTAAATTCATATATATACACATATATATGTATAGATTTGCATCAAATTCATATATATACATACATGTGCATATTTATATATATTCATATATATGTATATGTATGAAATTATTTCCCCTTTAAAGATGTAACATTTAAAAGAACATTGTAAAGAATCACAATATTTACATTAATGTAAAATAAAATTGACAGGGTTTAACATAGAGATATCCATCTAACATGAGTAAACAAAATCATCTATTAACACACTGGTCCTGTTTTTACGAAAGTGTATTTTCCAAAACAAAAATGATAAAAAGGACTGAAATTACTTTCTCTTTTTGTAAATAACTTTCATGTCTGAATTAATAAAAAAAAGCCAGATTTTCATAATATGCTTCTGCATTCAACCTGCTGTGATAGTTCAACCTGTTTAGCATCTAGAGAATTGTACTTTACATTGGTAGAAGAATGAGATTGAAAAGTGTAGATAACATTATTATACTGTTATGAAAATTGTTCTTGCAGAACCCTGGAAAACGTCTCAGCGACCTCGATTCTCCTTATTCCTCTGTTGAGGTCAGCAGAATTAGATTACTTTCTGCGACATTAAAGTACTGGATTTAGCTTCTCCCATCTACATAACTTCATTCTAGAACAACCCTTTCATTTGTGCAGAATCCTTTCGT
>RJWT010020142.1:0-18086 GCA_004365215.1 Cuniculus paca
TGAATTTAAGTTAAATTCTTTGCTACATTGGGTATGAAACAAGAAAGATTTACATAAATTAAGTGGTATTGGTTTTATCTTTAAATGTCTACAGGATTATGTAAATTTCTTACTGACTACATGAGAGTAGTTTGATTTTAAATAGTTGCAAAGTGATTCAACTATATTTTTATATAGTTAGCTTCTTGAAAAAATGAATATGGTCTGGTTGCTTTATTGAACTTACTTTAAAGTTTTAGAATTAATGTATCATAAAAAGGAAAAGTCCAAATCGTGGTGCATATTATTCTTAATGTTACATTTATCAGTGTGCTGTGACTGGTTTATATAAATTTAATTAGCAGTTCACATACATTACTAATGAACAATGCAAGACACACATACATGCTGCCGTTGTTTCAACCAAATCCATTAGGAGTTCTCACTGTAAAATTGATGTCTCTTGTGATTGAAATAAATTTATTTATTCTTCATGATATTTTTACCTGTACTCGCTACTATTCAGTTGCTTAACTTGTCACTTTATTGCTTCTTTTATCTGCTTGAGACATAATGCCACTCTTCAAAACCCACTCATATTTCTCTAATCCATTATGTTTCTCGCTGTTTTACCTGTTTTCTTTGCCCACTTGAATTCTTCGTGTAAGCATGCAAAAAGAAACTGCCTGCATAATCATATTCACAATGTATAGAACTCAACTCAGGCTCAAGAAAAACAAAGTCTGAATACAGGTTTCAGGTAGAACTTTAGAAAGAAATGTATGAGAAGTTAAATTCTTATCTCACAGGCTTTAAATAATTTTTGAAGATTTTATTTTGGAATTTGGTTCAAAAAAGAAAAAAATAAAAAATTAACTTAATATGCAGAATTTGAAGAGCTAGTAGATTTTAAAATTAGGTAACCATTCCTCTCTTATTAAAGTATCTAGAACAGTTATAAATTCTGTATATAATGAACTCTAGTGGTTTTTAACAGGTTGTTCATCTAATTTCCGATTGGCTCATCTTTCTATTATCCTCTTGCTTTTTCACAAAAGAGACTAAGTAATACATGGAAAACATGCTTGGGTGAGAGAAAAGGCTTGAATGTATATCTCTTTCCTGTTTGATTATTTGGAGTATCTTAATGAAAGTGCATATAGAACATCCAAAGAAACCACATCCTTGAATGTCTAAATAATTGCTGCTGGCAGCTTGAAGGGAAGAATAGAGAGTGGTCAGTCTCTAGGAGGAGCAAAATACGGGTTCAAGGAATAAGGGGGCAAACATAGCCAAGCAAGTGTCCTCAGGTTCTTAGATGGGAAAAACATAAGTAGTTTTGCTGGCCTTGCATTAGATTGTTTTTTTTTTTAAGTTTGTGTACTGATGTTTGCAAGTTTTCTAATAGGTTATTTTATCCTAAGAGTTTTAAAATTGATCCAGTTAATTACTAAACCAAAGATTAAGCATGAATGCATTCAAACATAGATAAGTTTCTGCCAGAAATATATTACATCAAGTTCCGTCTTCAAGGAATTGTTTATTTTTAGTGAAATACAGCATTTACCAAAAGGTGTTTTCCCATTTAGATGTGGCAAATGTATTCCATAAACAGACTTCAGTGAGATAAAAGAACTCAATGTTATCACACGGAGTGGAATCCACTTGGTAATCTGTTTGGTTTCATATATAGGTTGCTGGATCTCAAGAAAGTAGACAATGTAGAAAAATATGATTGGAAAATTTGTCACTATTTATTAGCATAATGAATGTGCTAAGAATGAAATGAAAAGGATTCACAGATGCTAGAATGGAGCTTATTCAATTGTTGACTGCCTCCTGTTCCCATGAGGATGTATTCATAGACCTTTGAAATACAGTGGTCAACAAGACATCATGCATCAGATTGTCTTTATAGCTTCATGGAAAAGACTGGATTGTCTGACATCTTTCTTCCAACTCACACTGCTGTTACTAATGAGAAATACTTCACATCCATGTGTAAACAACAAAAACAAAAATAAAAACTAAATTGGTAAAAGATGGGAGTATGTCAAATAGGAAAACAGTGAATCAGTGAAAGTGAAATTCTCATTTTGGCTTTAGAACCTACAAAGTTAGGTCCATGCCTGAGGAAATTACATACTATATTTTTCTCCATCATTCTGTACATTGACTGTTGCGAGCATCCAATTGAGAAGTAGCAAATTCCCTCAAAAACTGCAAAAATACAATTGTCAAAAAGGCAGCCCTCTTACTTTCAGATATTTATAAATAAAGATGCAAGCAGAATGTATTGTTTAACCTATTATTGATGAGGACTTTAGGCAATCCACCATGCTGAACTGTCTAACAGAATCATTGATTCTGCAGGCACTACTTTTGAGAGATGGATTCAAGGTGACCCTCAAGGTTATCTCTCTCCTCACAATATGTCAGAGAGGAGGACTATTGCTATGGAGTCATCTCTCTTTATTTTATTACCAGATAGGCAGCTAGAGCTTTGAAAAAGTGGAAATTTCAAAAAGACAAAATCATGACTTTAAAGCAAGCGTAAGATGGATAAATATCAAGTATCTCAACTCATTAATGATTGAAGGAATGATTAAATTTTTATATCTGGTTCAACAAGCATCAGAGGAACTATATTATTTATAGGTAACAAAGAAATATTAGGTAAGGTTTCTGTGTTAGATTTAAAACAGTTTATTACGCAACAGGTCATACATCTTTGGAGCAATCTATTCCACTGGAATTTCTACAAATCACTATTATATGAGACTCTGCTGCTAAGAAAAAATTTTACTTAATCGAAGTCATTAATCAATAATAAACAGTGAGATAAAGTATATTACTCTAAATTATCATTGGATAGTATTTTTCCTTCAATTTAATTTGAAACGGAACTGGCTCAAAAATACTTTCCTTGTTTTTGCCATTTTTCCTTTTCTGTCAGCCATTCCTACATACATATTTCAGCTTAGTGGATCTCTTTATACAAATGATATCATAAAGTCATTTAACTTGGCATGAGGTGAGAGATGAGGGAATGTTCTTGCTTCTCCATTGACAGGCAGAAAAGTATTATATTGAAAATTGTCTTGAATGAAATCTCTTTTTCCCTAGTTCATTCTGAATCATTTTATATCCTGGAGATATATGCTCATTAATGAGAGTAGAATTGATTTTACACAGAGGATCATGAAATTTCCTTTTGGAAAAGGGATGTTTGTAATGTTTTTCTGTATTTCTTATCCTTTGAGAATCAGCCAAAGCAGTTACAGAAAGTTCATATTAACATCCTGCTGTAGCTGTTAAATTTTCTTTGTAAATCATTCCATTTTTCAGTGCCTTGAAAACTGGGTATGGCTAATTATTTATAACTGCAGTGACTTCTATTTGGAGAGTCCTCTAACTCCCCTTATCTCCAAACTCAGCCCATTGTGCATTTGTCTTTAATCTGGGCCAAACAAAAGCTTGCATTTGATAACACTATATTGAAATGTGAAACTCATCCGAGGCTGTTTCAGATCTGAGCTGAAAAGGCAATCCCTCCTGTCACATTTCTCTAATGACAACACATGATGTATTAATGCTTTCCAGATGTTCACTAAAAATAGAAATCCTTGGACCTCTACCCAGGCACATCAGTTACAATTTTAGGGTATGAAATTTGGAATTTTTCTCTTTGGCAATCCCCGAAGATGATCACAATGTACAACTAGGTTTTAGAAAGATTACTGTGTTGTTTATTTGACACTTCCTAGGCATCTGATTGGAAAAACACCCCTTCCAGCAGCAATTGCGCATTTTACTGTTTAGCCATTTCACGTAAACATTAAACTGGCACTTTCTGCATCTCACTTACACAAAATAAACAGCTAGGACAACATTCAAAACTCCCAGGCCGATTGCAAATGATACTTCTCAAATCCGTTCTGTGTCTTCATTTTGAGTGTTTAATGTGATTTTTAATAAACGTAATGAAGATTTTCACATTTTACTATTGAAACTTAAATAGAATAGAGAAGAATTGAAACTAAATACAATAGAAATTTTTATATAAATTAAATACAAGTGAAATTAAATGCAATAGAAAGTGTGCAATTTTCATTGTCATATTATCTTATGGCTATATAGATGATGGATAGCTATAAATAGATATGTAGTCATGTTAAATATCATCAATCTCAAAATATCCAAAGCTCTTTAAATAACAAAATACCAGCAGGAGTGCTCAGATAAGACTCTGGCTGATTTGACTGAACTGCCAGTTATCTGCTATGCCCTTGGGTCTTGTCTGTGGGATGTGGTTCCTGGCTTTTCATTTTATATATTTTTAAGGGCAGATGTTCACACATTGAGGCTTCAGCATGACATTGTGTTCAGATTACTCCATATGGCTACCAATTCTGCACATTTGACTAGCAAAGACCCAAGTTTAAAAACTGGAGGTTTAGAGAAATAGCTTACAGACACTTTCTGAGTTCCATCTACAAATATAACCCCTAAAATTGTGAACATGCCTGTTTTCCCAGGTTTTATTTTGCCCTTTTTCTTGGAGCATCATGCCCAAGACCAAAAAAAAAATGCATTTTTACTTTTCTCATGTGCTGTGTTTCTCATACCTCTGTGGTAGTTCACATATTCTTCTGTACATAGGGACTGAGCTGCTAGTTTCGTATAACCTATCCCCACTCAGTGTTAAGGTACATCTTCAATGATAACTCATACTGGAAGGTTTCAAATAACAGCCTTTTATTTTCAAGAAAAGTACACCTTCTTTGTACTATTATAAAGCCTGTAGCTAAACCCACCATAGAATTCACAAAACTGTGTCTAAATCCCTTGGTTGTCTGTTATCTCCCCAACCTAAGAGGGCACTGAACATTTTATATCTTTCAAGATGATTATTCAATATAAAGATGAAATCATAACAAACATTTAAATAAGGGCTGCTGATTTAGTTAGTTATGCATCAGTTCTTAATATTCATATTTTTGAAGTAGAGAAACAAAATAAATGATGAAGATTTTTTATCCTAGGGAAATTTTGCTAAAATTGTTTGAGTAATATTATTTATTTTTCCTTTTTCTTAAGCAATACTTTTAGTTATATGTGTATCAGTGGGCAAACATACATATTTTCAGTAACTTCTTATAAAATCTGCTAAGTCATATATATTAACTGTCTTTGGCATCACAATAAATGTTAAAAGCTGTACTTGTGACCATGGCTGCACCAACATACACTCTTTCAGGATGTGCAGTATTGAGTGGAGATCCAGTCACAAGGAATTCTTAAACTGAGACCTGCAGTGGCGTTTACAGAAGTCCTTTGGATTCTTGTCTTCACAATGCCTGGATATTCTGTTTCTTATTTGCCTCTCTGTTTATTCCTTTATGGAAGACTTATGGCTTAACTTGAAACTAATAATATTAAGTGGTTTAGGCATTCAGAACAACAAGCGAGACAAGATTTGTAATGGAAAGTTTCGTCAACATTAACATTTTTAGCAAAGAAGCTATATGTATCTGCTGGCCTAACGCAGACAAGGAATACATCAACAGCATTTTTCCTAGAGTAGTTTCCCTTAATTCAATTTATCCTATATTTTCACAGGCAAGAAAGAAAACCATGGACCTGATTTTGTACTGGTGGAAATCTTTCAGTTCTAACAATATAAAAATATACTGTACAGATGTTTTTATCTCAACACAAATGAATGGATATAAAGTTAAATGGTGTCTCAGTATTTATAGGAATATGTTATGTCTATTTTCTTAAATAATTTGTTATTTTATTTAGATTAATGGTTAATTTTTGCTTCTAAAATGTTTATAAATTCACTTTTATGTGTTGTATTTTGCCAGTGGACATGCAGAATTTGTCTAGATGTTCATATTGCTGAGTTTTTAATAATGTATATGACATTTTGATTTATCTTGTTAAATGTCTTTCCAAAGCATAGCTGTACATACTAAATATATACTATGTAACATAAATTACATTTATTATCTCTTAAATAAATTGATTCATAGTTGCATGGCATCAACATATAGTAGGGAGATAAAACCATACTTTTTTTTCCCTAAACAAATAACTAGTTGTATTGAAAACATTTCTCAAAAATCTCAAACTTTTGTCACTAATTTAAAATTCAAAATTAACCGTGTATTACATTCCCATATGCGTTTGGTTTGTTTCATTGTTTGCTCCATTCTATTTAAATGCCTGTTTATTTTCCAGTGTCAAATGATTTTAGTTAATTTTCTTTAAGAACACAAAAATAGAAGTTTCTCCCCTTTAGAAACTCCCCAATATGCTTTTCATCTCCAAACTCCAAATCAGTATTAATTGTACTTAGATCATCTACTCCTAACGTATAATTTTATTTTACCTTTATCATTTTAAAATAACATTTCCTTGAAATTATCATTTTCCACATTACTTAAAGCCATGAAACTGTCATATGTTTACTTTCTCTCACCTGTTTTCTCTACAATTTGTTATATAATTGTTAATTTGTCTCTACTTATTTATTGGGTTAAACCATACAAAATTGGTAATTTTATCAGTGCTCCCACATGTATTACATAGTCATATTTTTCATATCTATTAGCACAGAATGTTATAATTAAATATATTATATTTAATATGCAACATTTTTACTATAGATTACCTGTTATTCATTTTTACCATCTCCACAAAAGGCTTATTATGTCTGTGATATTCCGAAATTACACCATTCAAAAATCAGCCTCATCATTCTGTCCTAACAGTTTGATAGATGCATTATTCTTGGAAAATATATATTTATATGTCTTGTCAATATAATTAAAATAACATAAAAAATTCAATGATTTTAGGATATTGACAAAGTTGTCCAAGCATCACAACTAATAATAGAATATTTTCATCTCGCTAAATGAAACTTTGTACCAGTAAGCAAGCGATCAGTCCCCACCCCTACTTCGCTTGCCATCCTCTAACACACTTTCTGACTACATGGATCTGTGTGATCTGAATCATAGATGAGAGGGGTTGTACAATAGGTGTCTTTTTGTGTCTGACTTCCTTCACTTGGCATGTTTTTAAATGTTCACTGATAATGTGCCAAGTGTCACTCCTTTTCCTTTTTATAAGAACAACCTGTACTCCCATCACCCACTATTGGACATTTGGGTTAACTTCCTCCTTTGTCTATTGTGAAGGAGATTGCTATGAACATTGTAAATTTTTGATGGAACATCTATTTTCATTACTCTGGCATATATACCCAGGAGTGAAATGCTAAGACATATTTTAATCTATGTTTAACTTTTTGAGGAATGTCCTCCCGTTTTCAACAGTGGCTGTACTGATTTATATTACAACTAGCAAAACACGTGAACTGCAATTCTTCCACATCTTTACCAACATGTTACTTTTTATGTGTTTTTAAATTATTATAGCCATTTTAGTGAGTGTGAATTCAAATCTCATCTTAATTTTGATTTGAATTTCATATTCAAAATGTTATTGAGCATTATTTATGTTCTTCCTAGACATTTACATATCTTCTTTGGGGAAATGTCTATTTGAGTGTTTCTGTATTTATTTGAATTGTGTTTATGTGTTGAACCATGTGAATTTTTATATATTGTGGATAGAAGATTCATCGTTCTATGCAACCTCAGACCTTTCTCTTTGTGTGTGTTCTGTGTGTGTGTCCATGTGTTTTAGTATACTTTGATGCACAAATTTTTAAAGTTTTATGAGACCTAAATTATCCCTTTTTTTCAGTTTCTTACGTTTTAATGTCCTATTTAAATCTTGTTTAATCTAAGGTCACAGAGTTATACAGATTTATATAAATATTTTTTATCCAAAGAATTTTATAATTTTATTTCTTAGCTATTCTACCAACTTTAGCTAAATTTTGTATATTCTAGACCATGTCAAATCTGCTACTGGTGACGTGACTATCTGGTTTGTCCCAGCATTAATTGCTGAACAGATGACATTTTGCTCCATTAAATTTTTTGGCAACTTCATTGACCATAAAAATGAAGGTTTACTTCAAATTCTACACTTTGGTTTATTTTTCTATATTTATGCCAGTATCAGTTTTATTATTAGTGCCACTATATAGAGTAATATTGAAATTGGAAAGTGGACCTCCAATGTTCTTTTGCTAGATTTTTTTCTTGATATTTTGGGACTCTTTCATATTCATATGACTAACAGTGCCAGTTTGTATATTTCTGTGGAAAAAAAACAATTGACATTTTGATTAGGATTACATTGAATATATAGATCAATTTGGGTTCATTGACCTTTGTATTTTCACTGATCTACATTCTCACCCCTCACCACACTTTTTTTTCATTTTTTATTTTGAATCAGGGTCTCAAAGTCAGTCAGTTGTTCAAGTTGGGCTAAAATTTTTGATCCTTCTACTTTAGCCTGTTGGAATGCTGGAATTTCAGACATGTGTCACCACACCCAGCTGATTATTATATAACAATTGTTGAGTCCCTTAAATCTATTCTATTTTCTTTTATTCTAAGGGAATAGATTTAATGGGATACACAATTTATAGGGTTATTTTATAATACTCATCCAAAAAGTCAAATGCAGCAGATCACAAAGGATCTCATGCAGTAGAGACCTAAAGAATCCAGCTGAGGGCTTGGATCCCACAGCAATGTCCTCTAGAAATCCAACTGGACACCTGGAGTCCATGACAATGTCTCATGCAAGTCTGTGTCAAGGATCTGCACTGGGAAGGCTCAAAGGTCAGTGGTAAAAGCAGGAAAATCAGTGCCAGCAGGATGACGGATCTGTGCCCGCAGGCTGAGGAATCTGCACTGGAGCCAGGAAGCTGCTCAACGTAAGGACCAGAGCTCCCTGAAGACAACCACAGCCATCCTCAGTGACAGCTCCTTTGATCATGAAGACAGCTGAGTTCATACCAGGAAAGCCAGTGCAACAAACTTCTCCAGGAGAATCAACAGCACACCATCTTCCCCTCCAGTTCTTCTTTTATGCTCTTGGCAACAATCCTCAGGTGGGCCTTCCACACCCAGGATCATGCTGCTTCAGTACAGCTGGCTGTTGCAAGTTGACCATTAGTTAATCCTATACAACAATATTAAGATTAACATGGGGTATCCTTCCAGTTATTTGTCTTTAATTTTTTAGGCAACAATTTTAGGTTCAAGTCTACAAATATTTCACTTTCATGTTTAAATTTACTCCTAATTATTTTTTTCATTTTATGGTATTATGAAACAAAACGTCCTTAATATGATAATTAGATTGTTTATTGTTAGTGCATAGAAATAAAAAATTTTTTTGTTGAAATGAAGCTCAAGTTATGTTATTTAGGGCTGGTCTCAAGCTCATGAGTTCAAATGATGCTTCTACTTCAGTCTCCCAAGAAGCTAACACTACAGGTGTGCACCACCAAACCTGGTATAAATATACCTAGTTTTTATTTGTTGGTCTTGTATAGGACAACCTTGAAGGATACAGTATCTTTGCCAACAATTTGTGACTTTTTAGGAATTCCTATTTATGAAATCACATTACTTCAGATAAGGATAGCTTTACCTCTTATTTCAAGGCTTGATAATTTTACTTATTTTTCTTCTTTGTTTAGAATTTCCAAATTCATGCCTAATAAAAGTGACAAATATGACATTTCCAGGTTTCTCCTGATCTGAGGGAAAGCTTTTAATCTTTTAATATTATAGATGGTATTAACCTCTGATTTTTTTTTATTTTGGTAGATGTTCTCTATCACATTGAAGAACCTCTCTTTTCTATCTAGTTTACTGAATTTTTAATCATGAAATGATTTTGAGTTATGTTTTTCTTTATATATTGAAATGATCATAACTAACTTTCCCTCATCATTTTTCTATTAATGTGATATACTACATTGATTGATTCCTGTCTCTGTTACATTCTTGACATACTTTTCATCTGGACTTGGTAACTCACTAGTAATTAATGGTCACGTGGTTCTTTAAAACATGCTTTTGAAATTAGTTTGCTAGTATTTTATTAGGGTTCTTTTTATCATTGTTTATATAGGAAATTGGCATGTAGTTTTATTGGCACTATCAGGTTAATACTGATCTCTGAAAATGAGGTAAGATTAATCCCTTACACATCATGTCTTATCTTGTTTGTTTAATGTATGTGTTCTGGATATATATGTGTTAATTTTCTAAGTTGAAATAGACTTAGCCAATGATGTCATTCAGTCCTAGGTGATTTGTCCTACTTTCCTGTCACTAACATAGAATACCGGACACACAATTTAAAGGAAGAAAGGTTTATTTTGACTCAGTTTGTAGAGTTTCAGTCCGTAGTCAGCTGGCTCCAATGCAAAGAGGCATGACAGAGGGGCATGGAAGCAGTAGAGTACCTTCATGATTCATATGAAGTGTGTTGCTTAATTATTACATATTTGTGAATTTGCTAAATTTTCTTTTGTCAGTGATTTCAAATATAATTTAATTTGATCAGGACAGATACTTTGGCATAATTTCAGCATTTGTTGTGGGATAAGTTATTGACTAACGTGTGGTCTGTTCTGGAAAATATTTCAAAGCATTGGAGAATGTATATATCCTGTTGTCCAGTTGAATTTCTATTAGTTTCAGTCAGCTCATAGTGTTGTTCAAGCCTTCTAGTCCTTGTTATCCATAGAGTTAGCCTATCCATTATTGCAGATAGAGCATCAAAGTTTCCAAATATTACTATTGACATATTTCATTTTGTGTTCAGTTCTGCTAGTTGTTATGTTTGAGACTCCATTCCATATTTTTCAGCTTGAAACATCTTTTCTTCAGACTGGATAATCTAATGAACTTTCCATCATTTGCTTGTTCTTTTCTATCTGGACAACCCCATTATTTATTCTGTCTACTAAGTTTTTCATTTCAGTTGTTCTACTTTTAAATTATAGAACTTACTTTGTCCTTTATTATAATTTTTATCTTTTTTAATGCACTCTATTGGCTGAAACAACATTCTTTTAATAACATTGTTAGTAATTTATGTATTTCCTTTACCTCTTCTAAAAATACATGAATTAGCTGATTTGAAGCTTGTGATTAGTAAATCCAACATTTTTGTTTCTTCATCCATTGAGTTTCCCTTTTTTGACTTTGAAGAAAATTGAAAAGAACAGTAAAAATGATACAGAATTTCAAAACAAGATGATAGGAAATTAACAATGGTTATTAAATTGAACATTGTTGTCTTCAAAATAGTTGCTCAGATTACCAGATACAGGCATGCAAAATTGATCAAGCAATATAAACAGTAACTTTTCCTTTTAATGAATTAATAGAATGAGTAATACAATTATCTTAGCTATCATATCATATCGTATCATATCATATCCCTTTCTTCTTTTTTCCTTTCCCCATCCCAGTTTTTCTTTCATTTTGAGAAATTTCTTTCCCTTTCAAAAACTGTATTGTACCTTTTGTATCGTGTTTACTCTTTTATTTTTTTACACTAAGGAGGCAATGCGGTGTTTCCAATTGCAAGTATGATTTATTTCACTTGTGAGTAACATCTCTAGTTACATTTATTTGCCTATAAAAGCCTTGAATTCATCTTTCTTTATAACTGAGTAATATACTCCATTGTATAAAAATACCACATCATTTTTCTTCATGCCTTGGTTGATGGGCATTTGGGTTGTTTCCAAGATTTAGCTAATACAAATTGTGCTGCTATAAATATGGGTGAACATATATCGCTGTGGTATCATGCTTTCAATTCTTCTGGAAAAATACTCAGAAGCTGGGTCAACTGGGAACTCTAATCCTAGTTTTTTGAGGAGTCTCCATACTGATTTCCACAGTGTTTGCATCAGTCTACATTCCCAGCAACAGTGGAAAAGGGATCCTTTTTCCCCATATCCCTGCCAGCATTTGTTGTTGGTTGACTGTTTGATAACAGCCATTCTTTCTGGGGTGAGGTGGACTATCCGAGTTGTTTTAATTTGCATTTCTGAAATGATCAGTGATGTTGAAAATTTGTTCACATATTTGCCTTTTGTATTTCTCTGAGTGTGTATTCATCTCAGGTGCTCATTCTTAGATTGGGTCTTTGAATTTGAGGGGCCTGATATTAGATAGAAGCCCTTTGTCTGAGGAACAGTTAGCTAAATTTTTCCCCAATTTGTGGGTTTTCTTGTCACCCTGTTGGAGATTTCTTTTGAGGTGCAAACACTCTTTAATAGGATGACATTTCAGTAGTTGATTCATGAAAGCGTTTCCTGTTCAGTTTGAGTTTTGTTCATGAACTCTTTCCCCGCTCCTATGTCTTCAAGATTTCTATCTACTTTCTCTTCCAGTAGACTTAGTGCTCCTGTTGTAATATTTAGATCTTTGACCCATTTTGACTTTAGTTTAGTTCATAGCAAGGGTCTATTTTAGTGTTTGGTATGTGGAAAGCCAGTTTTTCCAGCACTATTTATTAAAGAGGCTATCTGTCTTCAGTGAACATGTTTGGGTCCTTTGTCAAAGATAATGCGGCTGAGTGTGTTTATAGTTGCATCTACACCTTCTATTCCATTCCATTGATCCTCAAGGTTGTTTTTTGTGAGTACCATGCTGATTTTATCACAGTAGTTTGTATTACAATTTCAACTCAGGGTTTGTGATGCCTCCTGCTTACCTCCGTAGTCTAGGATTGCCTTGGCTGTTCTAGGTCCCTTCTAGTTCCAGATGAATTTTAGGAATGCTTTCTCTAGATCTTTGAGATATGCTAGTGGTATTTTGATTGGAATTGCATTAAATCTGTATAATAGTTTTAGGAATGCAGCCATTTTCACAATGTTTATTCCTATCCAAGTACAAGGGGTATCTTTCCATTTTCTGAGATCCTCTTTGATTTCATTTTTTAGAGTACTTTAATTTTCAATGTATAGATCTTACTTCATTTGTTACATTGATTCCTAAGTAGTTCCTTTTTTTTTTAGATGTTATTGTAAAGGGTGTGATTTCCCTAATTTCATTCTTAGTGAGTTTGTTGTTTTTGTACTGCAATGCTATTAAGTTTTGAGTGTTGGCTTTGTATCCAGCTATTCTACTTAATTTGGTTATTAAATCTAGAAGTCTTTTGGTGGAGTTTTTTGGGGTCTTCTATATAGAGTATCATATCATTTGCAAATAATGATAATTTCATTTCTTACTTTCCTGTCTTTATTCCTTTTATTTTTTCCTGTTGTCTAATTGCTCTGACTAATATTTCCAGACCTATATTGAATAGGAGTGGTGGTAGTAGTGGACATTATTGTCTTGTTTAGGGTGAAAGCTTTCCATTTTTGTCCATTTAGTGTGATGTTGGTCATTGATTTGTCATAGATGGCTTTTATCAGATTGAGGAACAGAGCATCTCTTCTGGTTTTCTGTAGGGTTTTTATCATGAATTAATGTCGAACTTTATCAAAAGCTTTTCTTCCATCTATTGAGATAACCATACAATTTTTTTCTTTGGCTCTGTTGATGCAGTGTACTGCATTTATTGATTTGCATGTGTGGAACTATTCCAGAATTCCTCAGATGAATCCCACTTGGTCATGGCGTACAATCTTCTTGATGATTTGCTGTATTCTGTTTGCTAGTATTTTATTGAGGATTTTGGCATCTATGTTCATTAGGGAGATTGTTGGATTTTTTTCTTGATCCACTCTGCCGGTCTGTTTCTTTTGATTGGGGAATTGAGGTCATTTACATTCATGGTAATAATTGATATGTATTGACTTGTCTCTGTCATGGTGTCTTCCTACTGTTGGTACCCTATTTCTCCTTAATTGCTTGCCCTGGTGGGTGATTTCTATCTGTTGTTGTTGTTGGAATTGTGGTTATTTTTGTCTCTTCCTAGACTACTTTTCAATACTTTTTGTAGAGGTGGTTTGGTGGTCATGAATTTCTTCAGTTGATCTTTGTAATAGAAGTATCTTATTTCTCCATTTATTTTGAAAGATAGTTTTACTGGGAACACCAATCTGGGTTGAAAGTTGTTTTCTTTCAGACCTGAAATACTTCACTTCAAGCTCTTCTTGATTTGGTGGTTTTCATTGAGAAGTCTGCCATGATTTAGATGGTCTTTCCTTTAATATTCTGTTCTTATGCTGAATTTCTGGGTTCTTGATTATTATACATCTGAGTGTAGATTCATTCAGGTTATGGCTAATTGAGGTTCTATATGCCTCACTTACCTGTGTATCAGATTCTTTTTCTGTGCTTGGGAAATTTTCTGCTCTTACTTCTGCAAATAGTCTTTTTATGTCATTTGTTTTGACTCTTTCTTTTTCATTGACACCTATAAGTCTTACATTGTTTTTCTTTGCATCATCTTTCAGCTGTTGAATTGTTATTTCCTGGTTCTTTGTTAGTTTTAAGAGATCTTTCCTGTTTTGATCACTAGCTGCAATCCTGTCTTCAAGGAGTGAAAGTCTACCATTAGTTTTGTTCAAGCGATTTTGCCAGATGTCAATAGAATTTTTAATTTCTTGGCTATCTCTTTGAATCTGCTTCATGCATTCTATTTATTTATTTTTCCTATATTGTTCCTTTAAGGTTTCCATCATTTTCCTATGCTCCTCTATTTTTTTTTAATCTGTGTCTTCTTTGAATACTCTCAGCAATTCTTTCATTATGGTTGTCATTTCTTTTTTTGCTTGAGAGATTATTTCTGTTCTGATTTCCTCTACAGTCTCATGGAGTTGTTTCTTTTTTTCAGTTGCTAACATTTCAAAAATTTCACGTATGTGACTTCCAATTTCTTCTAATTCAATATCTCCTGGACTTGTTCCAGATGGGTTGCAGTCTGAGATTGCATTTCACTCCTTTGCCTTGACATTCTCTATTTCTAAAAATTATTTTGTTTTCTGTGATGATGCTTGTGCATTTTGGTAGTAGGTAGCAATATGAGTAATATCAAGGCCTCTTTGGAAGTCTGTTTTTCAGGGATTTTTTTTCTGTCTGTAGGATGTTCATTGTTTGTGTCTATCCTAGGATCCTACCTTCTGAATTAATTGAGCATGGAATGTTGGTTTCTGTTTGGCTCAGTCCCCAGGATTTTGGTGAAGGACTGTGGTGAACTTATTACCTCCAGAGCTTCTCAGTATTGTTACATGAAGGAGAAAAACTGATTACAGCAGATGTGACATCCTGGATGCAGTAGTACAATTAACACAATTTAGAAATTGACAAACTGGGATAACTGTTGATTTTGTACTTTAAATCATAGGAACAAAGTTTATAGTTGTATAAGTGAACCATTTGTAAATTAGGGGTTTGTATGCAAAGTGTTTCCTTTTCTTAGAGTGAATTTACTCTGGGTTCATCTGGACAAGACAGTTGCAGAGTCCTGGGTGCTTCCCTTGCTGGCTACCCATCCCTACAGTGCAGGGAAATGTGCCAGGCACCTGGGTGCCTCCAGGCCAAGGTTTCCAGAATAGTGGAGAAACAATGGGCCCCCACTGAGTATCTACAGACTGCTGTTTTCTTTTTTCTTTGCATGGGCTACACTTCCTTTTTATCTTTTCAGGTGCGTTTTAATGAAAAGTGTGCCTTTCAAGTAAGATAATATGCAACTCTAGAAAACCAATACTACCTCAGAGTTTATTTTTTCTACTTGTTTTTGTTTTGTTGTTGACATTAATTGATTTTAATGTTTGTTTCTTTGTTATGTGTAGTCAATAAAACATCTACTTGATTATCTTAGTGGTCATAGATTGACTGGACAGGGGTATCCTTAAAAACCTAGAACAGATGCCTCTTCATCTCAGCTGAGAGACTCTGCATATGTACTGGTAAACATCTTCCATATATTGACCAGGCTCTTTCAACTCATTTGCACTTCTTGCTTGTACAGACCTTTGTTAAGTCAATGTTGAGACCTAGGACTTTCTCACCTTTTTCCTTAACAATGACATATATCTATGCATGCATCACTTCCTATCTTGTCACAAATATGCCAGTTTTTTAAAGCCTCAGTTGGCTTTTTAGTCTTAATTCCTTTTCCAAGACTAATTTTTCAGTTGTTCCTTTTGCATTTTTTGTTTTACCTATTATTTTCCCCACTTTCATCAATCACTTAGGCTGTCTTGATATAAAAATTTTCAAGAAATATCCTTTGTAGAAAAGCTTTTCAAACTGAGAGAATTCGAGTAAGGTCTTCCAGAAAACCAACAGAGAAGTAGAGAAACCAGGGTGATGGCAATGGGTGATGAGATTTTATTTCATGTAAGCCAAGACATTTTACTTCCTAAGAAATTGTGGCTTGAGAGATCAATACAACTTATTTTATCTATGTCTCATTGCAGGAGATTTTGGAGAGAAGTGCGTTTGGTACTGATGGTACTTGTATAGCCCAAATCCCATAATTCACACATTTTCAAGATTAACTTCTGGTATAAAAACTGTTTATGTCAGAAATAGCTTTCCCTGTCTCCCTCACAGCAATCACTTCTCTCTAATAATAATTTTAAATTCCCAGAAAGCCAGTCAGTATTATAGAAATGGAATACTTTTGTGTATACCTGTATGTGTATGTGTTTCTTTGTGTGTGTCCCTAGCATTGCCATTGTTTGTAAGAGGAAATTAATCATCAAGTCTCCTTATTCCAAAAATATTCTTAAAAGAGAATAGCTTCTCTCAGCTATTATTTTGAACAATATTGGTTATTACCCAAACAATATAGTGAATGCATATATCATGAAATGAATAACAGCAGCAGTAAAACGAATGGGAGAGAGGGAAATGGCTATATATAATTATAAAATTTTTATGCCTTGCATATAAAATAATTTTTAAATGTTTGTTGTAAAACCTCGAGTGAGCACATACACAAAAATGCACTTTATTTATTTATTTTAATATGTTTTTATTTTTTATTTTATTGATTTATTTTTTGGGTACTGGGGGTTGAACTCCGTACCTCATGCTTGCCAGGCAGGTACTGTGTCTCTGAGCTGTATCCCCAGTCACAAAAATGCATTTTAAAAAGAAATAAACAGTAAGTCAATAAATGAGAAAACCATTTAAAAACTGCTAAATTAAAACCTATGGAACTGGAAAAAAAATAAGATAAAGACCAATTAGGACTAATAGAAATAAGCCACTTCCTTTTTAGGTATTTGTTTGCAATGGGAGGGATGAAAAAGGAATTATAATATGTTATGTACATATAGCAACATAGTAACTTCTCACAAGAAATGTGAATATTATGTACTACTCACATATACTAATAATTTAAAGGAAAAACAAAACCTAGAAGAGAAATTGCCACCATCAACAACAAAAAAGTGAAATTAATGTGGGACAAGTAAAAAAAAGAAAATATCTAAAATTATGGTGGAATTTAATGTAACCACAATAATTACTTTAAATGTAAAAGACACAAATCTGATTAAAATGCATATTTTACATTAGATATAAAATTATGATTCAACTATCTTGCCAATAAGAAACTCAACACGTAAGAGACACTGACAAGCTAGATTATGGATAATGATACGTCACACACCAAGTAACTAAAAAAAAATTGGATTAGCTACATTATTTTCAGGCAAATTTAACTTCAGGACTAGAAAGTTTTTCGGACACATACAGGAAATTGCATAATGATAAAAGGATGAGTCACCCAAAATGACTTAAGAATCCTAAATATCTACGCATCTAACAAAAGAGCTTGAAAAATATATGAAAATAAAATGGATGGAACTGAAAAAAATACATTTGAAATTATACATTGAGAAACATTTGTGTGCCTCTTTTAGTAATTGACAAAACAGGCAGGTGCAAAATCAGAAAGAAAAGATATGTTCTAAAAACACCATCAATAATCTAGATCTAAGTGAGAGTTACAGTTTATTGCACCCTAGAACAGCAGAATACACATTCTTTTCAAATACCACATGAAATATGCACTAAGAGAGACTGCACCCTGGAATGTAGAGCAAATATCAACAAACATAAAAGATAAGAAATTATACAATATATATTCTTAAACCATAGCAATGTAAAATTAGAAATTAATAATTAAAAGGCATCTGAAAAATATCCAAGTGATATATATATATA